>VURO01019195.1:24327-43397 GCA_015108175.1 Pelvicachromis taeniatus
GTATTAAATATATAGTTAAATAAAACCAGACACAAAGCATTACACAGTGTTTAAAACACGAAAGCCTCAGCACAGTACACACTTGGACTTTAGTGTATACAAACAAAGAATATACAAAAGAATCTGAAATCAGTATTGTCTGTATGATCCTGCTCACAATACTGTACAATTATTTCTCGTGCTCACACTGACATGCGTTACACTGACAATGGCCTGCTAGGGTCCACAGCTGACCAGAGTTGTTGTGTGCACAGACTAATTGGGAGGAGTTTGTTGTCCTAAGCTTCTGTCTTGCAGCAACACATCATTAGTGGCGCAGTGAAAGAGGCAGACGAAGGCGATGGGACAGCAGATAGAAAGGCCTCATAGTTAGAAATGGGATGAAGAAATTACTCCCCATTCTTACACTGAGCCCAAAACACCTAAAGGCTCAGTTGTTCAAAACTACACTGTATAAAAATCAAGTAATGGCTAGTACTCTTTGTGATCCAGGCTCATACTCTGTATTTACCCATGGCAGATATCATACTGCAGCAGCAGGTCTTATCAGAACGCCTGATGACATCCAAGTATCTAACTTAGCACCCTGGAACTAGGTCGATGTTGATGAATAATTTAGTCCCAGATGCTCAATAGATTCCAACTGAATAATGAAGGCGTGTGGGCCTCTCAGACTGTGAGTTCAGCTCAGTGTATTGCCTGGCCTTCGCCCACACTCTTCCTACTGCTGGCCTGCCAAGCTGTCAACCTCATGGACTCACACAGATACAGACTTGCAAGGCTGAAAGACAATGGAATGGCATTATCACTATTACAGCTGTGCAGCAAACACTGGTGTGGTAGGTACTGTATAAATTCTGAACACCGTGTTCCTGACATCTTGATTTCTTTGCTTCCTCTTTAACAGCAATTTAAGACAAGCGCTGACACAAGGTTACGCGGTGATGCCACAATACAGTGATGAACAAAGGAGAACAAATACCTAAGGAAAAAGTGAGCTATTTTTCAACAAACCTATCAATAAGGTCAAAATAGTCAATATCTAATTCATCAGTCAATAACAAATCAAAATATATATAAGTGTGCAGACACTTTTCCGGGAAAAGGATTGTTGAGACGCTACTGAAATGTAATGCGTGGTACTGTTATCCACTCACGTGAAAAGTACAGTTCTGTCATTATAGCAATCACAATATTTTTACATTTAGCAGTAAAACCACATTATTAATCAAAACATCACACAGTTCAACCTGTTCCTAAGTCAATATGCTGTAGTTTTACTAAACACATACAAAATGAATATAAAAATATACATTTCATTAATTTTTTAGACAAAAGTCAATTTTTAATACTCATCCTCATAATTTGATAAGCAGTAAATACTTTATACAATGACTTTTACAATTCTTTCAAATATGAACAAGATGTTTTTGAAATCACCTTTTTTGTGTATTCCATAATGTAAAAATTTAGCTGTGGTGGTCAGCTGTTATATCTTGCTCTGTTTTGAGACGCTGTGCATTTCTGAGAGAAAGGCTTTGCTTTATTTAAAACAGAGCAGCTGTTGCTGCAACTGGACCTCGGGCTGAGTAAGGGAGTGTCATTAAAAAAAGAGTGGTCGGAGGCTCTCCGTCTCCTCCCCTGGTACCCACATGTTCCTGTCTTGCCATACATCTTCCTCAAGGCTTACAACACTGCATCCCAGACAAGTGAACAAGATGCTGGGAGGCAGCTTCACCCTCCTGGTGCATCCATAGCACGCAGTGTGGAAACACGAGTACAGCTTCACACGGAGACGTGTACATACTCTCAGTTAAAATAAACTCGAAATGGGGATTCAAGGCATGCATGTTGGTGTTCTCATTGCAGAACTACAGTCAAGGGAATGTATGTATTTAGCTCCTAGTAAAGCAATGAAAAAGTGAGCCGTTACAAGTGAACTGTGAGTTTGGACTGTAGAACTACAAAAGCTTCTGCTGTGTAAAATACATGCTGCATTTACGAGAGTGATGTGCAGGAACACGAAGGCGCTAATGTGTAAAGTGTAAAGGTGTACAGTACAAGACAGTGTAGATATGAAGTAATTACAAAGCTGCTTTAAAATGTACACATGCCTCTGCCCTCATTAAACATACTCCCTCTCAGGGACCCGAGAACACTGCGGTGTGATGACTCCTTTTAATATGGCTGCTTGAAGGCACCGCTTTGTAGATATTCCTCAAGTCTCCCCCGCCAGGACCTCATTCTGCTTATTTTCCAGAAACAGTCATCTGCACGGCCCTAATGCAAATTCAGAACTTACCGCAGCGCGCGATATGGCTCAGCCACCAAAAGAACCAGGAAAGTTGTGGCTGCGTGGGAGGAGACATGAAGTCCATTTCCCAGTCAGTGTCTGCGTCACACTCTCACCATGTCAGTCACTGACTCAGAGTGAACCATTTGTGACTGGTGCCTAATTCATCCCCCTAGACAACATCAGACATTCTGTGCGACGTACGATAAACAGTTGATATTTTGATTCCAATTAAACATGGTGCTTATTATTTATTACTGGAGACGTATAAATAATGTGCACACAATATGGACGGATGCCTGTAGTCAACTCACAGCGCTGTGAGAGCGCATATTGAGCTGCTGCCATGTAGTAGACAGCTTCGAGCCGATTACACGGGAGAAGGCTGGATGCCTTCTGTTAGCTACATGCTCTAAATGATAAAATCTTAATATGATATTCATAAGACACTATCTGCTGCTATCTGCCTCCTACGCTCCCCCCTCATGTTCTCTCATTTCTTCTTTCTCTTGCCTATGCATAAACAGAGCTCCATAGAAGTATATTACATGGTTGACTTTGTGCCTCCCCCTTATCCTTGCTTTCACACTTCTCAGATAAATGAAATCTGTCTGCACCGAAGCATTTTTCCCTCTGGATGCCCTGATATTTTCGTTATCTGAAATCGAATCTGGAGCTCTGTGCGTGTCTCTACCTCGCCTTGGTAGTAATCTGGCCTGAGAGCAGGGAACTGCCCAGGAGGAATATCATACACTAAGGATAAGCTGAGGAATGAGGGAAGCATAACAATTACCAGAGAATGGCTTGTAATCATGGTGCTTTCTATCTAAATGCTAACCACAAATGCTTTTTTATTTTGGGGAACATTTCAATCCGAAGACACCATACAATTCTTCATTTTCATGTTTTCCTCAAAGTCTAAAAATAGATGGCAAAACTAAGCGTGTGCCTGTGCGTGTTTTGAGAAAGTGAGTGCAGGAGTGGGAAGAGATACGCAGCTTGGCCACAAATCACTGTCTTCCTGACTTTACCTGCATCTTGACATGCAGTCCCAGTCCCTCATGAGGTGACAGGAACAAATTTGTCATCCTAATATAGATGCCATCATTGCTGAGATGAATGTACTGAGGTCTAATTCCCAAGTGTAACGTTTGCAAAAACATGACATGAGGAAAGAGGAAGAGCAGCTTTGCCCTACAACAGCACACCAGGTCACCTGTAGCTCCCCGAGAGCATCGCCATAATCTGATTCTTGTACTCCAGGTGGGGATTTGTCATTCACAAAGGGGCGAGTGCGAGTGCTACAAGCTAATGAGCGAGGCTCTCGTTCGGCACAAAGGAAACAAAAAACCGATACTGCAATAAAAATCAGGTGGAAATCGTTTATGAACTCTCTCAAGCACAATTGATTTTTCATCACTAATCCATCCCTGCAGCAGTGCTGTAATGCCAGAGTTCAGGACTGCAATTCATGGCTAGATTTTCTCTTAATAAATTATCAATTTTTTTTTTAACGTGACCTGTCACTTCCTGCAGCTCTCGGCTTGTAAAGACTTTATAGTTTGGACAATGAATGCACACAAAGGGAAACAAATAACTTGAGTCTATCAAAAGATATCATAGTGTAATGGAAATGTAAAAGCACCTGGTAGTTATTGTACTTTGTCGAGAACAACTCACATAGAACATCACATCTTCTTTTGTGCAGATTAAAACATCCAAGATTGGATGTTTTACCCCCCCCCTGTTTACGGTATCCAGCTTTGAATTTCTTTTACATACACGAGAGTATTATCAATCTTCTGATCTTAGTCTCTGAAAGAAAACAAATAAATCTAGTTTTCAAAATGTTAAACTCTTAAATCAAATGAATTTACCTCCTTCCCGAACCAATTTCTCCATTCTCCACTGGCCTTTTACTCATGTCCGCTTGTGTGACAAGCTAAAAGGCTTTATCTGCAGGCATGCAGCGTTCTTTATTTTATTTCTGTACCATCTGGAATTTGTTTTATCTTAATTTAATCTGGTAATGATATTACTTCATATTGTGTTCCAGTCCATCCCTAAACTGCCTTTATCTTAGTGTCAAGATGTCTGCTCCCTACACACAGCTAGCCATCTTGAAATTGAAATGTATACAGTATGATGCTAATCTAACGGTCTCTATAGCTGTAGACTCAATTATCAAACTGTTATCAAGTTTGAGGTACAGTGCATTTGTTTTATACACTCGAAAGGATAATTTACTGGCTTTGTCTGAGGACAGAGGAAACATGATTTCTCTTCGGTGAGAATGAAAATGTCAAATTTGACTAGCACTGCTTGGATTCATTAATAAAGGAGCTTTTATGGATGCACGAGCCAGTTTGTGCCTAACACTCTCTATTTGCTTTTGAGTAAAATTACTTTTAAAAATAGAGGGAGCTCAGCATAGCTCAACGAGCAGTTGGCACAGAGCTCGTGTTCATGAATGTTAATGTAAACCAGCTGATCTCTGAATCTTGCAGGTGGGGGCAGCACACTGTAGGACAAATTTGTCTCTTGTGTACAACAGTTTGCCTAGGACTATATTCTGTATACAAATCATAAAAGCAAAGGTCCTAAGAGACAACAATATGGTCTATAAAACAAGCTGTAAAGCTGTCACAAGAGCCACCCTTTAACAAACAACAGAGACGACATTCACACTGCGTAGGTTTCATTCTTGTCATCCAAACTGTCTTAGTGGAACAATCTGTATTTCCCAGCACTGCTGGCAGTAGTGTGAAACCTGCAAAAGTAAACATGCTTTCTTTTTTTTCCCTTTTAATAACGGCGCAATGATGAACTTGGCTGAAACAACTTTAGAAAAAAAGAAATTCAAAATAAATCATCAAAGGAAGACGCGACATCCTGTCTCAGCTGGCTAATGTGACGATCGTCTTCCTGGTGCAGTCGAGCCTGTCTCTGCTGTCAGCGCTTCAATAATACAAGCATTCATCAAATCAAGCCAACACGTGTCGACAAGCTGGCATGTACCCCCGATAAGGTGGACTGGATCAGTGAGTCACATGGACTCTACAACATGATGTTGAAGGGCAGTTTCTATAATAGCCCCAGGTGAGCGTGAGATGATGGATATGGTCTGTTGCTGGGAGTGAACGCCATGGGGCCGGGGCCACTGCAGGTCCACGGTGTTACCTTCTGTGCCATCTGTCAGCACTGGGTGGGCACAAAACCATGATGGGGTCTGGGGCAGCACACGCCAGGACCACCAAAAAACAACAGGCAACTCACTTTAGGAAGAAGGTGGGGGAGGTCAGGAACACAAACAAGTGCTGCAGAGGAGAGCTGTCCATCTCCACATCACGTGTTCAACCTAATTCTGCTCTCGTGAAATGAGTTTCACTATCCGCTAGAGCTTTTCCTTTTATTCCATAGTAGGTGGTGGTAGCAGGTTTTTTTTATAAGGTATAGAAAAGATAATAAACTTAGAAAAATCAATAGCGCACCTGTCAGTGAAGTAAGATCTTTGATACCTATTACTTTATCCTCAAGCTTATAGTATCTCAGTAGCATGACGGTCAATCCCATATATCTGCATTGCAGGGGAAATCTTATCCCGAGGATGTTTTCTTTCTCTGAATAATTGAACACAACCTTACAGGGCACTGACACTCACACTAAACACTGCAGTATGTTTGTAGGTCCATGAGACAGTTTGGTTTAATATCTTCAATGAAATAAGACTCATCCAACATGGCTGCACTGTTGCTGAATAATCAGTCTCCTTTATTAATAGAGAACATTCTCTGTTTCCTTAGTAACCTCTCAGTTTTCTATGCATGCGTCTGTTTTTCCTAATTGAAAAGCGCACAAATACAAAATTTAAGGGGGAAAAAAAGGGTTGGCTGGTTTTCATTTTACAATGAGATCTGCCACTTGATGAGTTGAAGGAAACAGTTCCACTTGGTTAAGAAAGTGACAAACAATTCCCGATACAAATATGAAAAGGAAACTAGATAGAAAAAAAATGTAATTATTTTACAAATCAGTAACTTCCCATTTGTCTCTACCCAGTCTCGAAATATCAATATAAGAGAGAAACAGGCTCTGATTAGGTATATTGTGTGAAGATGTAATTACTTATACTTATGAATTTTTGCTAAAAAGTCATGCGCAAAATATATCTGATACTGTAATGATAATGTTTTATTTATATGTGCGTACGTTTCATTGGCAGTGGATCCACGCGTGTAGCATCCCTACATCTGTTTGAAAAAAGCTGCGCAGATTTTTAAGTAACCGTCGTATGAATTCACGAATGCTTAAAGAAAATAAATAAGATCCCATGTAAAATTAAAACACGCTCACATGTTTGACATCAGTGAGATTAACATTGCAGTACTTGCACTTTAAAAGCCCGTCAGTCAAAAGCAAACTTACTATGCTGGTGTCAGCGTGTGCTGCTTCGTAACAAGGGAGAGGCAACTGATGACCATTTCCCTTTTAGAGAAGACAGACAGGATAAAAACCAAAACGGCTGATTTCGTAACAGGCAAATGGACTGATTACCTACTTTGGCTATACAAATGTAATAATCTCTAAGTAAAGGCTCTGCTTTTACAGCCTCTGCTTTTTTTCTTTTATTATATTCCCACTTGCTGAGTGTGTTACTAAACCTTAACTTTAGCACTGCTTAAGAGGATATACCAACTTCAAGTTAAACATGTTATATTAAGTTATATTTACACAAATATATCCAAGTTATAGTCATACAAGTTATTCATGCTATGTAAAATGTAAAAGTGAAATTACGTTACGCTAGTATTAGCAGCCTTAGACTGGGTCCCAGTGCACTACCAAATCCAATATAAAGTGGCACTGATTGTATTTAAAGTCATGAATGGACTTGCACCTGCATATGCGGTAATAACGTGCATCCGTTTTGTACTTGTGCTGTCGTTATTCCGAGACTCTGGTGACCTCAGACAAGCATCGACTGTGACCGAAGACAAAGCTTTTTTGTCAAGCTTTCGGAAACCGCTGACCTTTGAAACTCTGTTTGAAGGACAGTTGTGTTATTTCATGTAGAAAGTATGGAACACTTTTTGCTTGTATTGTATAGCACTTTTGTTTAAAGTGTGCTGTATGAGTAAAATGTACTCACTATATGCGGGAATGGTTAGAATTTGTTATGGAAAGAAATGAAACAACAACAGTAACATTAGAGCAGTATATAGTGTTTTTATACTGCAATGAAGTCTGTTTCAGTGTAATACAAATAAGTCATGTTTTCCACTGAACAGTGAGCAGTAATCAAATTCTACAGAGCTGCAATTCTTCTCTTAAGAAATGCTCAGCAGTGATGTTCCACCTCCGTCTTCTGCATCATAAGAACAGCAACTGTTTCTGGTTATGAGAAGCTCCGAGTGATAACTTGTTATGGCTCTTGTTGTTTATTCTTTGGTATAAAATAGTAAAAAAAAAAAAAAAGGATTGCAAAGTAACCTAAAAAAAGCTCAATTTTAATGCTGGTGCCACATCAGTTTCATTAATGCAGTGAGAGAGAAAAATGTGACAGCGTGAAGTGAAATACTTTTTCATTGCTGTTAACTGGACATTTATGATCTTAAACTGGGAGGGGAGCTGTAACATGAAACTGTGCAACTGAACTACGGATGACACATTTCAGACATTTGATTCAGAATGATACCCGCATTAAGATTTATAAAGACTTCTTCGAATATATATAAAAAAATGTGAAGGCAGTTATCATGCATCTCAAACTAAATGAAGACAGAAGAACAAGATTTAGCTTCGTTTGCAAGATAATTAACAAAGCACAACCTCAATCAAACTCCAGACTTATGTCTGAATAGGGACACATGCATGATTAGGCTTAAATCTTGGCTTTAAAGACTTATTCTAGCCTCAATTTGTAAAACAATTATTCCTACCAATATCAACCATGCCTTGAGGTAGTAACAAACACAATAAAGAAACATAGCGCAAGGATGTTAATTAAATAAAAGAAGGCGCAGCCGGAGCAGTCATTGAGCAGTAAGTTGCAGAAGATTTTTGTGAGACTAAGGTTATTTTAGTGTGTTTCGTGAGAGTCAGCAAGGGAGCCAAGAAGGTAGCCAAACGCTGCACTAAAGGTGTAGCAGTGCAGCGTGTCAAATCTTCGATTATCCCTGAGAATTATAGCGAGGTCAAGTTTTGGCCCCTTGTCTCAGGGACCAAGATAAACAGAGCCACTATAAGCCAGTTCAGCTGGAACTGAACCATGTGCTGTGAGTGCAAATGAAATGGCCCACACAATGTGTTTTGAATGTTCCTCGCTTCCTCTGAATGGCCATTACACCCACCTCACCCAGGGTTAATTCAGAAATAGTGGGGGCAATTGGCTATTTGGTGGCAATGATGTGACATACTGGCCATTCATTCTCCCTAGGAACAGGCTATAATCTGCATTTCTTGATTTTTCACCAGCAACAAGCTATAAAACTGAAATTGTGCAATGTAAAAAGGTTATGAAAGAAACATAGCAAGCGTGAAATGTCATATGACATCCAAAATTACTGCTATGTTTCTGTAAGGTTTTTCCATATCTGATATTAAAGGTCCCTAGAGCAGAAATTTAAATGACTTGAGTAATCCTGTGATTTTTCTTTTAGCGTCATCATTAGGTAAACGTTTTGATTTCTTTAGGGGAATAGCTTAACATCTGCCATATACTGACACAAAATTAGTTCTTATATTCATGGATGCCAGACATTGTGTCCTACTTATATTTTTTAAGAACCCTTTACCTTTTCTCCATTTTCTCACATATGCAAAAGGAAAAAAACAAGCTTCAGAAAATTGAATCACCACATGTAAAACCAATAGAAAGAAACTGGAGGTTCTTTATACCAAACTGAAGGCCACACATGTGTAACATTGCTTTGTGCTGTACATATTTCTGCTGTAGCATTTTGTCCTTGTGTCTCCCCTGCAGCCATCACCAAGTCTGGAGGATGTTGCTGGTGGACAACTTTGGTGGATGGTGGATGGCAGCCGCACACTAGGAAAGCTTCAGAGATTTATATACATATGCACTGGCCAGGGTTGATAATACAGAGCGGTGCAGGTGAGGATCCATCACTGTCACAAGCACTCAGTGGCTCTGGTAGATAGCAGTATTTATCTTCAACCCCCCTTTGTTCTTTCTTCTTTTCTTCTTTGAGCTGCTAGTTAAACAGTATTCTGTACTCTGTGGTTTGAATTAAGTATTAGCTAAGTACTAAATACTCTTAATTTTTCTTTTTTAAGATGCAGTCAAACATACTTAAACATTTTTGTTGAGGAGGAGGTGATACAAGATCTCATTTACAAACACTGAGACGTGCCTGACCATTGGCTGCTAGTTTTACCTTTGACCCCAAGCTGCCCATCCACAGCATGGGGTCAAAAGGACATCAGTACATATAAACACACGCACACGCACACGCACACACATTATCTCTTTTTTTCAATTTACACAAAGTTCAGCTCTGTTCAGTAATTGGTGGAAAGGGTTGGGAGACTGAGTGGGACAAAGTTGCTTAAACAATGAAGATTGATTTAAAATAGTTCAAATCTGAAAGCTGTGTCGTTGTTTGTGAATGCTTACACAAGTTCATTACTGTTTAATTGGATGTTACCAGGCACCACTACAGGGAGCAGGCACTTTATCAAAACACGACAGTTCAGTCCTTACAATCAGCTCCATTCCCCTCACAAACCACAATCTGACACCCAAGTTTTTAATATCTCGGCCTGGAAAGCTCATCAGATTGAACGTACGATCAAAATAAAAACAAGATCACGTCTGGTTCTTGCTGTTATCTTCTGTACTGGAGTAGCCCTAAAATTTTAATTAATCCAACTATGTTTTAGGCAGATGTAAAATTTGTACCACAATTAAAATAACAATTTTGACTCATTAGCTTTTATTCCATGGTGAACTTCTTTCCTGATTATGCCAGTGTGCTCGAAGATGATAATATCTGTGTTAATAAAGCACGAGTGGACACCCAGTGACTTGAGTATAATGTAATGCTACCCATAAGTTAAGGCCCACGGTATTCAATCACCATATAACCCCAGTCAAGCATTTTTGATAGGGCACCTGAGAAGATAGACCCTTTAAAATCATTATTATAATGACGAGTGGCAGGATCTTCCCCCTAGGAAGTAACCAGGCCGAGGCAAGAAGACACACCCTAAATCTGCAGAGCCGATGTCACTGATAGATTCCACTGCTTGTATTTTCATGACATGTGCACAGCAGGGTCTTTATTAGGCAGGTATTGAGTATGAATGACCAAATGAGGCTAAGTATAAGACATTATAAGCTATCCTAACCCTGCTAGAGCTCCTTTGGAGAAAGTCAAAACAGATTTTTTTCTTTCTTTTAGGAAAAAAAAAGACAAATACATTATTTTGACCATTAATTAGTTTAATTCACATTTATTAATAATCCAGTCAAATAACCAAAGACTGGAGTGCACCATCTTAAGTTATGTCACATTATGAAAGCTATAGCTGCTACTTTCCTAAGAAATTTAGTGCTGTAGGTTGCAGCCATTTACAAATCCAACTACACTTATTTATTTATTTTGTGGTTTGAGTCATCACTTCACATTGCTAGGCATGTGTATAAAAGGTCTCAGATATGTTTTTCTTAATATTTTGGATCCAACTGCTCCTTTTGACAGTCTGGCCGACATTTTCCTGAGCACCTTTTTCACCGGGGTTCAGTGGTTACAGCCTGATACTGCCACTGCCTGCGTTAGCCATTTTATATCCACTGGGACCTGCCATACTAAAAATGTAGGTGTCCCAGTAATGTGAAGCTCTTAGGATATAAAAGCATTCGGTGAATTGCATTCGCCATCAGAGGGGAGATGGAACAGCTGGACAATGAATAAATGCTGACTATTCAACAGAAAGGACAGTGAATGCACCATCTCTTTTTACTGTAGTGTCCTGAGACAGTAATGTCGTACTGCAGGAGCTCGCCATAGGAAGGCTGTCACATTGAATCAAACCGAACGCACTGACATCTCCCAATGCACACATTTTTGCATGCCTCATTCATCTCTCCACCTACATCACCGAACTTCCAGTCCTTCTTTCCTTCTTTAACACTTTAAAGGTGAGCTTGCAGCATAACACTATGATACAATCCCTATCTCTAAATATGAATATGCATCACCACTAATCAACCTTAAGCCTTACAGACGTACTGTATACTTTTAAAACAAGAAGGATACGATGATCTGGACACTGCTCAACAATAATAACTATACATCTGCTTTCTACAAGGTTAATTGCTATTGATAAAAACAGTAAAGCAGAATCCGATTAACGAAATGGCATAATGTCAGCTATCTATGTTTCCAGATGCCTTGCACATAATGCCTGTCTTTGTGATTTGCTATACTTGTAATTGGTCACAGTCCTTTAAATCACCTTTTTTAACTGCAGATGAAAAGGCCGAGGAAAAAGACGGGCATCCATCCTATCAAGGCTATTCCTTTCTGCCAATCTCTTCGTTCCTTGGTGGCAATATATATCGCCGCATGGAGCTGGGATATAATTATAGTCTATTGTCTGATATTTCACCTGCATTACATGCTATTGCAACGGTTCAGGAACCATGCTGAGTCCGAGAGAAAGCCATTCCACACGGATCAATATTTATGATTGTATTATTTGTCAGCAACTGCGAACCCTTGCACAAACTATTATGCCGCTCTCAGGTCAGAGAGAGTTAGATGACAAGAGGTAATGTGTAATCTTTACTGTGCTAAGTCAAAGGTAAGGTGCATATTATCTGCAGGAGTCTGTCCTGTCCTAAAACGAGCAGTGGGTTTAGTAGTTTGCTATAGTTAAAAATGATTAAATACAGGTGATATTTTGTGGTAAAGAGCTTAGTTTTGCTTTCACAGATGCATCAACATTAAAGGTTAAAGGGGTTTTTACACAAATTTTTAGATGAAGACAACAATAGGCCTAATGTGAAAATTAATTAAATGGGTTTCTTTTTAACATCACTGAGAAGGCACTCAGACATTTCTTTTTAAAAATAGACTGAGGCATGCGTGTATTAACTGTTGTCTCAGTGAAACTGTGAAGACAGACAAGTTATACAAAAAGGAATTAAAATCATTTGTGTGAAGATTTTTCTGTGAAGTTAAATCCACCACTCCTCGGGATGCTATAATCTCCCTGTACCCAGCGCGACTAATCCCAAAATTATTTAAAAATATATCTGTAACAGCTCTGATTTAAGGAACGCTTTAGCAACTATGTATGCTTTTAATATACCTGGCCCTCACATTATTAGAAATTTTGACAAACACTTTAACTTTGTATGCATTCAGTTCATTTTCCACATGTTTTCCCCTCCCTTTTTGTTGTGAGCATTTAATGTAATGTAAAATGCCCAATTAATTTTGAAAACTATCACAGAGTAGCTTTGGCTCAGTTTAAGCACATTTCTCCAATTAGTGAGGTGAGGCTGGCTTCTGATTGTTTATACAACTTGAAACCGTCCCCTGGGTCACACTGCTTCTGGTTTCGTTTTGTACCAACAACACATGAAAGCATTTCCAACATTCTAGTCTCGTCTATGCCGTGGAAAAGAAATACAGCTACAAGTCCACTGCAACGCTTCCTTTTAGGGACCTACATGAGAAAATGTGGTAACATATATTGCCAATTAAGCCGGTTTTCCAGACTCACTGACATGGTTTTTAAATTCAGTCCAATTTAAAGGAGAAGACTTAAATTCCCAATTTACATTTTTAAAACCTCTATAACACATGGGCAAACATGGCACATGGGACAGAAGCCACCAGTTTGGTGCAGGGGACTCTAAAAAAAACCAGCCACACTCACACTTTCTTAACTACATTAGAAAATATATAGAACCCATAATTTGTGACAATAAATAAAAGAGCAAATAGCTGTCTCTTCACTGTATATCATCTGAATCTAGACTGTGTCCATCTTAAGTTTGTTTTAATGTTAGTCCATGTTTTGTTTTGTAGCTTGGGCATAATACTAATAATAGGAAAAGACTCTTTGGGATCGTCAAACATCAATCTGCTCAGCTTACAGCAAGGAAAACCCATGATGGAAACGGCCACAGCTAGCTGGTTAGCACCAACTGAAATTTCAAATTAAGAGTGAGGGAGTTGCCCTTTGATAAACTAATTACACAGTCGCACCAATCATTCACAAAATATACTTGGGCTGGTTGTAGACAATTACAAGTACTACACAACTAATTTAATAAATATTATCCTGATTTGTTTATTTGATTTGGTTATACAGATCTGTGCTGTAATTTTATTCAAGTATAAGCTAATGCACAAAGAATGCAGAGTTCATAACAAACATAAAACTATTGGAGATCATTAAAATTCATACATATGATGTGAATACTTGACTATGTGGATAGTGAGTGAAAAAAAAGTAAAAGTATTCTAAAAGGCATGACAGTTAATTTTTCAGATATTTTTCATTTCATATTCAGGGCTGCTGATGTATTGTGAGGCGTTTAATAGGCAATGTCTTCTGTTCTTGGCAGAGACTATGCAAGAATGGTCTGATCACCACTCCATTGGATAGGACATATTTCGCGTTGCATTGTTTAGTCCCACATTGTGACATCTGAGAAGTAATATGCTCCAGCAGATGCTGCACCACTCATGCAGGACCGATAAAGATGATGGAGGACCTCTATGATGGTTATCACTGTAACACAGACACACCTCATGGGGCCATATCTGATTGCAAACAGGAGCAATGCTCAACAGTGTGTTGCAGCTCCCAATTGTGAAACAATGGGCTTATTTTCCCTCAGTTTTTAGGGCGGAGACCTCAAGGAGAAAAAAAAAAGGCATGACGGACAGAATAAAACAGAGCATTCTTCATATGGCTGTCATGATGAAACGTATTATATTAAACCAGGATGTGCTTAACTTGCTATGCATTACTTTGCATTGAAAGCATTACAATAAGGATCAAACAGAGAACAGACATGGAAAAGAAGTGACTTGAAACAGAATAATTTAAAAGAGATCTTACTTGCTGAGGCTCTCGCGGTGTTGTCGGCTTTACTCTCCTGCTGGACGCTGTGGTGGTGGTGATCTCCATGATGGATGTGGATGTCTCTGAGCGATTGGCTGTGGTACTTGACTGTGGCGTGATAGAGGAGGGTGACTCCCCCACAAGCCGCACACTGCCTTGGATCCTTATATTGGGATCCCCCTCTGCAGCCATGTTGAAGACCTTCAAGCCATTATAGTAGAGGCCTGAAAGCTGGCCCTGAAAGGATCGACTGCGATCTCGCTCCCAGCCCCCAATCTGTATAGTGGTTTGGCTGTTGAAGATTGTAAGCTGTCGCCCTGCGGGAAAACAATGTTACATATATACAAGAATGTTGAACTGTGGACTCTTTTACAAAGCAAGATAAAAGAACAGAAAGATTTTTTTTGCCCAGTGGCTAATGAGACCAATAAATTACGGGTTGTAGAGCAAACCCTGTGAATTTATTGTAGTTAAATGAGATGCCTATGAAAAGAAAAACATAAAATAAAAACACAGGATATAGAAAAAGAAAGAAGCTTTGCTAAAAGGTCAGTCTAATCTGGAATAGCATGGAAAAAAGATTAAGAAAAAGTAGCACTGTTCTGGGAATGCAAGAGATTTAACTACATAAAACATATGATAACATAATCTTGAAAGGACTAAATGGATAATTTGTTTGCAGGAAATTGCCTGAAAAATGAAACTGAACAAAATTGGATAACAAAGACAAAAAGATACATGTAATTAAGTTATCTTTTAATTATTCTTCATATTTTAGCATTTATGGACGTTGCAACCATGAACAAAGAAGAAAAACACGAAAGCTTCATGTGTGGCTAGAGTCTGTGAGAAGTGGACTGGAAGTTTCTCACAGGAGACAAGAAACACTTCACTGTTACTGTTCACCCTTTTAGCAAAAGCAACCAAATTAAACAAACAAACAAAAAACAAAAATGGTTGGGCATATACTGTAAAGAAATGAAATTTAAAACAGAACTTTTTATGATACCATTTCAATGGAAAACGGAAGAAAATAAAAGAAAAATGAAGATAAAGAACAGAATGCTAATTTCACATTGAAGTGAAAATAGAAATTAGTTATTTAAATACAATAAACAACAAAAATAACAAAAAACAAAAGAAAGAAACAAAGCATGCACTCAGCTTGTTTTATATTACAGTTCCTTGATCTAAAGTCCTGCATATATATATCTATATATATATGTATATATATATATTTACAATATATGTTAAAGGGACTCAAAATGCTGATGCCAATTGATATTGCACACTATTTATCTTTGCTAACAGTTTAATCAAAATAGATCAAATGACACTAAGTAATGTGCTGTACTGTAAATAGATGTTTCAAAAGTGTTTCAAAATAACACTCAGCAACGAATGAGCAACTGATGCAGAACTTTTAATTTGTAATTTATGTTTACAGCAAAAAGCGACATGAATTTATAGACATTTTAAAAATGCTGATATTACTTCAGTAAGTGGATTTATATTCATATTTACAGTCCCTTTAACCGTAAGTTGACAATAAACACGTATTAAAAAAAGCTTACATCTATAAAATAAATACATTATTATCAAAAAAACTAAATTTAACTGTTCAAATCATTTTAATTTTAAAGTTTTACTGAACATTTATTTTTATGGTTTATTATTTACAAAATAATGCTACAACTTGGTTATGATCAAATTATTTTATTTGAAATTTTAATCAGGGATTTTACCTTTGTCGAGTAGCCATTCGTCAACTACTCGACCAAGTCGGTATGGGATTCGCTGTCTAGCAATCGCCAGGCGTTCGTTATCATTGTTGCCTTTAAAGTTTAAAGAGACATTTCATTGGTTACAATCTGTAAGGTCAAAGGTTAAATATCCATACTTAATGCTAGAGCTATACAACTGCACAAGGTTTTTATATTTAAAACGTTTTGTATGTTTAAAAAGACAGTATTAACTGAAACATTATTTGACCAAACTTCACTCATTTTATTTTAATTTTAACCAACAAATTAGGCCTATATTAATTGAAAATAAGAGGACTAGCATGTAAATGTTTCATCTAAGTTAATAAACCTATGTTAAAAACCAACCAAAATCACAAATTTATACATCCATTACAATATCTTTACCCAATATTACCATCCCATTTATCATTTCCCTCTGTTTTTATCTGACTTTTAAGCTAGTTACATTTATACAGCTTCAAAAAGGAACATCATTTGAATTTATTATTAAATAAACCGTTTATGGTTTAAAGGAGAGAACCATTTAACTTTCACATATTACAAATGCCCACCCCATTTATAAAAACACTAATTGATAAGTAATAATAAACTATTTTCCATATAAACACTAACAGTAAATTCTCTAAAAGCTTCTAATCAGAGAGAAATCAGAAGACAATGTCAAAGTAGATACATACACTGTAAACCTTCAAGAAAATGGCTTTGACAAAAGCTACAAGTCATAAAGAAGAAAAAGTCACAAGCTTGACTGAGTATAGCATAGCATACATGTGTTTCGATGACAGTCGAGTGTTTTTAGAGCATAGAGTCAAATAAGTGACAGCAACGAGAAAGAAAAGCCACAAAAAACGACTCTCGGTGTTGGAGGGGCACTTTGGCATTAATGAGGGCAAACTCTGCATCACCCTTTTGTCAAGGCCAATAACCTCTCCAGAACAGAAGACTTTCAGCAAAGTGGCACTGTCTCTGAGTGCTTTTCCCCTGGTATTGTCTGCTGAGATTGAATTCAGTCAGCCCCATTCTTCTGGCAGATTGACAATGTTTGTCCCATCAACTATATTAATTCAGTTCTGGCAGATAAAAGATCCGGTAGCTAACAATGATTCGGCGGAGAATAGCTTCTTAGAGGAGAGGTTTGCTAAGGAAAGGAGGTAACCTTGTAAAAGACGCACAGTTCGTCTAATAAAAGATCTTATAAGTAAGAGCACACATAAAAAGATCTTTTTTAATCACATGAGCCTGAATTACTGTTGAAGACCAGCTAAACAAGACAAAAAAACCCCAGCTTAAATCTTATCTATACCCTTAATGAAATTTGGTTGCGGCTGATCATGCCTGGGTGGAGCACATAGCATTGTGAAGAAGATTTAGCAACACTTTTCCTTTGATGCTGATTGGACAGATACTGTCCAGACTGCACTAAGACAAACCCACACAGGAAAGTAATGGGTAACATTTGATAGGACTGGTTTAGGAAGGAAGATGTAAAAACAAGGCCGCGTTGTACAACATTACCATGCGCATTCAGGAAGTAAGTTTGTCATGGACAAACTCACTTATAGAGCACATATATCAAGTTTCTGCCCTTTTTTCTAAATGTTTCTTAACAAAAGCATTTTAAACTTGTAAACTTGCAAATGCATGTCAAGTTCAATTTGTCATTTCTTGTGAAACTTAACTGTCACTACTCGACTTCTTTCACTTAAAAAAAGAAGACTTAATGAGCTCCTCAACAAGTCGTGTAGTGCAGTTTTTAGCATACGTCACTCAAGCAGGAGTAAATAGCGTATTTGTTGAGTCAAGCATGCACAAACACAGGCACAGCTGTGTTTCCTATCATTTTGAATGTGATAAATTAATGAATAATTCTTCATTGCTGTTGCAATGGAACATTTGAGGGCTTTGTCAATTCCTGTCATCTCAATTTCTTAGTCACGGGGTGCTGGTTATGTCACCTCTCCATCCCCTGCTACTCTGACACCTCGTGTGAGGAGGGGTCAGCATCAAACGGGGCCCTGGAGAACATTTATCTTACAGCTGTTGTGAGGACAGCGAGGACATCTGAGATTGAGTGAAAAACAGAAACACATATTAATACTTTGCTTTTTTTACATGATGTTCATTAATTAATGCACATTTCCCCACTATGCTATATAAGTCATTTGATAGTTGCAGTGTGCGTTTTTGACGTTTTCTAAGCTTTATTCAAAAAATAATTTTCGCATAGGCTTACATGTCGGTGTCAGAGTTTTAGCGCAAGGATGACAGTTTGTTGAAGAAGTATGCAAGGAAGCTAATAGAAAGGCACAGAGGAGTGTCAGCTCCAGGCGCATAGATACCCAAGAAGCACGCACACAGACACACATATTCATGCACACTTATCCTCACACACAGCGTGCCACTGTGCCAAAATCCTCTACTTTTGTGCAAAAACATGCTCCATTTTCAAAGACGGCTGCGCTTTATCTGTTTGGCTACGTACCCCATGGCACACTGAGTCTATCCTTATACTGAGGTTAATTAAGTGTGCATATAATCAAGGTCTGATCGTGTATTGATTCCCACTGTGGGACACCGAAGTGTTAAACAATGCTATCCCCCGGGCTTTGATGCAGCAACAGAGCCCATTCATCCTGCCTGTGAGCGGAGCCTGTGACTGCTGCTGAGTGGTGATTTGGTTTGGTGTGGGACAGCCTGGCTTATCTCCTCTGCCAGACAGCAGCGATTCAGCTGAGCCATCCCAACCGACCTGCTTTACCCTCGCTCGCTTGTTTTCTTTTTTTTTTGTTAATAAAGTGGTCAGATAAGGTGGGAGCTTTATCTCGTTACAAGCCCTAGGACACTCACCACATTAAATGAACAAATATGCAAATGCTTCTTCTGTTCATGGAGCCGGGAGAATT
>VURO01019195.1:43417-72129 GCA_015108175.1 Pelvicachromis taeniatus
GGCCGGGAGAATTAAAAAAAAAAAAAAAAGGAGGAACCTACACAAATCTCACTATTATTTTTATTATTCTGCCTTCCCTTTTCTCTAACTGCGCTATTTTTTAAATATCCTCAGTGTTGAGAGCTTGCACAATAGGCTCAATAAGCTCACGGATAGAACAAAGGTAAAACCTGAGCAGATAGGACGGAGCTTTGATGGATAAAGCTAACCATCCTTGCCTTGTATCCCATAAATCAGACTCCACACCACAAGCGGGAAAAAGAGGACAGGGGGTGAGATCGACACGGAGTCAGGCGTGGACAGATAGAGGTAAAAAGGACAGAAAAAGAGCGAACTCGGAGCTCAGGAGAGTGGAGTGAGAGACAGTGAGCTCTGTAAGTGCACCACGCTCTGATAACAGTAAAAGAATAAGGCCAGGGACTTCTCCATTATCTTTGTGTGCAGCGTGTGTTCATTGGGTGCTCCGATAGGATACTGCACTGTACCCTGCGGGCCTGGCAGCACCATTGTGATGGTATTACTTCCATGGCCAAGGCTCAGGAGAAGGGGTTGATTTTTTTTTTTTTTTTTGTTGCTGCTGAGCCTTTTGTGTGTGATGCAGAATGAAAGCAGGGAGAGGATAAAAGAAGGAGCGCTAAACTACAACAAATAGTTGGCTAGTTGTGCGTCTGCGTGTGTATTTTGCATTTTAGATTCTAATAATTGTACTAAAGACTTTTAATGGCCCATAAGTATGCAGTACGAGACTTTTTAATGAGATTACCAGGGCGGCAATAGAGGCTCTGGCGAAGCAATTATTTCCTTGCTTTAAGAACGATCGCTCCCTCCCCTATAAACTCCTCCTCTCTTCTTTCTCACTCTCTAGCCATCATTTTTATCTTTGCTGTCTACTCTTATTATAATCATTGTTGATCTGTGAGTGGCCTAAGAGTGGCTGAGGGCTGCTATTATGAGTGCGTTAGAGGCATACATGGATACTAATCAAACTACAGGCGAGCTGAGAGAATAATAGCTTTGTGTGCTGGGGGTGCAGGGAGGAACTGCGCAGTAATTGTGATTAGATGTAATTAGTCTGCAACGAGCTTAATAAGGTAGCTGGACTTGGCATTGTCACTGACGCATGATTGGTGGGGATGAGATAGGTCACTTTTCCCTGCAGCAGTTATAACTCATCACTTAGCATAACAGGATATAGTCTTATATCATTATTAAGCTTTTATGCATTTTATGCAGTAAAGCATGACTTTCTTTAACAATATGTTAACCACCAATACTAAATATGTGTTGTAATGTTTCCCATTGTTGAAAAATAGGGTTAGGGTAATAACATAGCAAACCTTTGTATGTATAATATCACCACCGAGGTTTATGTATACTACAACAACAAGTTGTTTTCGCCAACTTCTTTGAATTTATGTGCATGACATGAGTATGTATCATCAGGCTTTCGGTGGTCTGCGGGTGTTTGTCATTTGAAGATTGAGACGGGATGCAGGAATTTAACCCTGTCGTATAGTCGGCCCTATCCACAACATGTCAAAAGCCATTAGTTTCTCTTTTCCACCTGAGGCAAGAAGGGAGGGTAGAGTCCAAGTCATGAAAACCATCTTTCATTTGGATGAATGCACTGGTCATAGCTAAAAAGGTCACCAAACATTATGCAAAAGAGGAGCGACAGGTTCAATTTGTCTTCTGTTTGTCTGGTTGCCCACTCATTTTATGCGTGCTCAAAATCTAACAAATGTCTTTCATTTAGTCCTGCAGTTCCTTCTCTTATGGTAAAAAAAAAAAAACAAATGAGAAAAAAACCCAACAACACCAACAAAAAGCCACTGCACTTGTCCGTACAGTAATTTTGCTGTTTGTATTCTCAACATTCATTTTCACTCCTTTATTCATCTATAGCTTTTGTCAAAGCCTTTAAGAAGTTAAAAATGTTATCAGTTTCAACAAGACAGGCAGAAGCATTAATATCACACTACTCGTATTTCTACATTGTGGTATTCTACTGTATGTTCTGCATACATTCTACACAAATATACCAGTGTTGTTGAGTTGTTGCTGAGTTAGATTACTACAGATTTCCTCTCACAAATGTGTTGACACAGAGATTGCATTGTTTTTCTCCAATCGATCAAAAGATTTCCTCACAACATTGAGTCCACGGTATATTACATCATCAGTAACCACTAAACTATAAAAGAAAGTGCCAGGAAAACTATTCCAGTCTTATAATTTTAAACTACTAAAATATATTATTCTTTTTCAGTTACTAAATGCCTATTACACAGGGCAGTAATTACAAAATTCATCTTCTACTGTCATGTAAACTGTGTTTATGAGAAGTGTTACACAATTTAAATTATTAGTAACACTATTGGCCAGGAAAATTAATCCGGCTTGCTTTTAGTCTGTGAGTAATTGTGGCGTATGCTGTGGAAATTATTAATATCAAAGTGTATTTTTATGGCTAAACAAGATGCTGTAATGAAGCTGATCATCTGGTATTTAATTGTGAGTAAGCAACAGATTTACTTTGACAGTGTTATTACAGGTCCGTCTCCCGGGTGACCTTAATTCAATCAATCTGTTATATTGGCAGACACATAAAAACTGAAACCGCAATTACTTGACACAAAAAACCTGGGAATTTGTCTGTGGATTGTCTAGTGATTTGGGTTACTGTGAATTTACACTGCACATTGACAATTTAGGTATACGGGGAATGTCATGCAGACATGCAGACATGTTGGGTGGTTGCACTTGTAGAAGTCTATCCGCCCTGGGGTTTATCAGATTGATGCACCACAAAGATCAAAGATTTAGCGAAAAGACAACTCAACAACACTGGTGTTTACTCTGAAAAGCTGCTGGAAACCGAAACATAAAAAGCAATTAAAGCACATGCCAAGTCAACATAAAAACATCCTAACAGATAAGGGTTTAATAGCTTGCTTGATAATATCTGGGTCGCCTCTAGGAGATGTAATTAAAGGCAAAGTGGGTGACTCACCTGTGGGATAGCGCTCAATGACTGGCAGGTCATCCACCTGCAGAGTGGCATTACCCCCACTCCTCGTAAACTTCACTATATGGTACTTTCCATCATTTACAAACTTTGACGTCTCCTCAATGTTAATGTCATCTGTACCGACATTAAATACAACGGCAATGTTTCCTTTATCCTGAAAAGAGAAGAACACAAACACATTTTCTTTTTTAGTAATCAACAAAGGTTGTTGTGTATTAATATTGCTAAGGGACTGTAGTGAAATTATAGAGAGCAGGGGGTTTCAGGAGAGGCAGAGAGTTATAATTTTTATAAGGCAATCAGGCCAGTGGCCTATAATTTTTTAAGCACTTTCACTTTTTATAATGATTTAACACTAATAGCTTTACAAATGAGCAGCGCTATGAGAATCCAGTAAAAAGAAAAAAGTATAAAAAAAAAAAACATGTTTCATTGTACATCAGTATGGACTAAGAAAACACAATGAAACTTTTCAGATTAAGTGTCATTATTGTGGTGCTGCAGTGTTTTATCCCTTTCAAATTTCTAAAGTCTAATTTATAACATCAGGTGTACTTTTCAAAAAAGCGTTTATTGCAACTTTTGTTAGCTGTGCGTGTATAATGTTTGATATCATTTAGTGTCTATTTATCAAACTACAACACCTCCTGGTTTGACCATAAGGCAGATTAGTATGGCTGTTTGGATTAGTGCATTGGCAGCCATATCAACACAGCACATGTGTTTTTCTGAGACGTGATATCACTCCTGGAAGTTTTGCAGTCTTCATGAAAAAGAAAAAAAAAATTAAAACACAAATATGCATCCTGTGCATTGTGCCTTTTATTGTGTCAAAAAATCACTTCAGGCAATTATATAGTTATTTGTTAAGTTTTCCCTTGAGCTGCATATGCTGTGTGCCGGCTGATGCCCTCTACACGATGCTGACATCTGGTTCTTTAAAGTACAATAAACATGCAGTATGCTATTTATTTTATTCACCCATTCATCCGTCGCACAAAAACATTCAGTCCTGAATGATATGACTGAAGCCATTTATTAGACTGAATCTGTGCTTGAACACTGGCATCTTTATAGTGACTATCATAAAAAAAAAACATAAGCGCAGAAAAATCAAGCGAAAGTCTCAAAGGAACTTTTACCCAGCTTAGCTGCAGACTCCTTCACATGATTGATCCACATGATGCCTATCGATTCTAATAAGCTCTGTTACAGTTCATGATCGAAGTCCCTGAATTCTACTGCTTAATCCAGCTAAGATGAGAGCGTATGTTGGTGCAGCTTCTCTCTCTCTGCTTAGGAGCTGCAGTGAAAGGAGCATCTGGTTGGAGGCTCAACCTACTGTAGCAGCACAGCACTCTGCATGTCATTATCCAGTCAGCACAGCCAATACTACACTGCATCTCTAACGTGCCCATATGCACAAACTGCTTTTTCAAGACCCCACCCCCCACCCATACCAGAGTGCACGCACACACATAAACACACACACACCCTTACAGAGCCCAGATGCCTTAAAGTGCAGAATGAGTAGAGCGTGTCTCAAGAGCCAGGAGCGAAAGTGCAATTAAAACCATTTGTAATGTGTCACACCACGTTACCAAAACTAGGACAATTGTATGCTTTGTAATGTAATTTCAACAGATTATATAATCTAATGCATTAAAGCTACAGTAGCAAAACAATTTACTGACTGCTTGCAGGCCTAAACACCAATCGAGAAAAAAAAAGAAATCTAGATAGAAACAGCGACGCAAGCTCGTCTTAGGTTTTCTTTTTAGAACTGAATGGTAGAAGGGATGATCTTTATACACTTGTTTGTACTAAAATCTTGTGGTAGTTGTAATCTGTACTGCATTTTGAGACATTTGAAAGAATTCAGCAACAGTCACAGAGACTGCAGACCCTCAGCAGAGCTAAATGTAGCTAGAGACAGCACATATAATGACCTCTCGCCAATGTGGATATTATTTTATTTTAAGCACTTGCATTTACTGTGAAATCTAACATGAAACCAGAGTTTTTCATTTCAAAGGGGCAAGCACACACTCAGCAGACTAATTCTGGAGTTTTTTTAGTGTCATTGCTCTTAGAAAAAGAGAGACAGAAAAAATGTTTTAATGGACCGACCAACCCAATTAAAATCCTTCTTTTAATAGCCTCCTTCAATTGACTTCTAATGCTCCCCATGGTCTTGTTAATAAATTTACTGCATTTAGTCACAAACTGCCAACTCAAATTTCCCATAGCATAAAAAAAAAAGCCTTGAAAGAGATGAAGAGATAGATGAAAGCGAGTGGAAGACAAAGGACAGAAACCACACCATCACATTTAGGAAGTCAAATGTCAGATAAAAGATAAGAGCTTGAGCATTCAAACTAAGTAAATGGAGAGCCTTTTTTTTGACATGGTTTCTCCCATATTAAAGTAATTAACTTTGACTGTTATTGCCGCCGCCTTCGGAGGATTTGCTTTAATGCTGCTATTATTTTTTTTTCCCGAAATAATAATAATGCATTACATTTCAGCATTTCTTAAAATTCGATCAACTTAGACAAGCAGTTTTCTCAGTTTAGTTCAGCAATGAGAGGAGCCTAATCCTAGTGCTCTAATAGGGTGCAGACTTATGTCAGGGAGTGATTGATAGCTGCTTACATAAACTCAACCCATTACACCCTGCAAAATTTTGGGGTTGCTCACTTGGTAAGCTGCGCTGCTCCCCACAGGGCTGCCCCCCCGGGAACATACTGTACGGTGCACACATATCACATCCGAAGAACTCAGCCCTGCCTGACACTCGGCACGCCGCCTTGATTAATTGCTCATCAAGCTGCAATAGAGTTTAATTAACTGATGAAGTTGATCCACCATTCTCCTATAATCTGCTCTTTTTTATGCTTCTCATCCTTTCAGCTGGAGGGTGGTGGAATAGCTTCAGAAATACTCAGGGTGTCAGTTTCTTGTTAAAACTCCCCATCTGCCCTCATTTTACCATCACCGAGATTCTTGCAGTACTAACCATAAAGCTGCGAAACACTCTGCAGACCAAGTCGTTTTTATTGTTATTTTTTCTCAAATTTTCAGTAGCACGGAGTAGCATAATTCTTCTTCTTAAGTATGTCAACAAAACCACATTTGAACAGATATATGACAAAGTCGATAAAACAATATCTTAATGGCGGCTTGGATAAAACTTACTTAGTGGTCTTGGTAACAGTGTTCTCATAAATAATACATCAATAAATAAATAAACCATACTTTCCCATTAATATTCCCAGTGAAAGGATGTAGTGTGTTGCTCATGATCTGCCTGAGGATCAAGCAGATCAGGCAGAACGATCTACTGACGTTTGGAATAGTTTACTGAAGTGAGCTTATTTCCCCAACCCACGTAAACAGAACGCAAGTGAGAAGTGATATTTGAGATGGTGTTGGGCCTCCTCTCCAATCTCGGCAAAAATGAACACCGCGGTGTAAGCTGTCCTAATGTTTAGCTTGTTTATGAGTCATTCACGATGACAAGCATTGTGCACCCGTCACATTTCATATCTCACAAGTCTGACGCCACGGCACTGCAACACATCTCCCTTCAGTGCACATGTCTACGAGGGCTCGGTTGGCAGGTGGGAGAGCACCTCCGTCATTCCCTCGCTGTGTCAGATGTGTGTGTACACATGCTGAGGGGCTATTACGCTCTTAATGTAGAAGCTAAATGTCTTAATGCAGCTAAGGCAGGCAGCCTGTACTGTTCACCTTATCTTTTAATTACCTCTGAGTCTTGGCTTCTCCCTTTTTTTCTTTTTTTTTTCTTAAAGCTTGGTTAATGAAATTACACAAGTAATGGAATAATTAGGAGATAGAAAATGGATTTTTTTTTCCCTTGAAGCATGTGGTCCATATACTTTAGATTATGCAATAATTCAATGAAATACCTGCATTAATGGATACAACATACACAGATGCAAAAACAAGTGTATATTTAATGACATACATTATTTTTTTAATGCTGTGACTTCAAGTGCTGTAAATATACACGTACAAAAAAGAGATTTTATCCTCGTAGAAGCGCCGTATGATACATTAACTTCCTAATATCTCAAACAATTTAATGACGTTATGGACTGTGGCAAAGCAATTGTCTCCAGTCGGGCCTGCATATTCAATTTTATTTTATGCTTTGATCCAGTGAAAACCTCTCCGTCTCCCTCTTACAGACCCACACACCTACACACACACACCTTATGTTTAAAAAACTAAATCTTCAGAATATTTATTTCCATTAACACAAATAGTCTGATGTGCAGCTGTTAATATAGTGATGAAAATAAGATTGACACTACACAATCACACATTAATATCCCCAAATGGAAAGAAATGTAAACAATTTTAAGTCTGCTAATCAGATATTATAATCTAGTAATCACATTTTATACACAAAGTCAATAATAAATTCAATAAATTAATAAAAATCCTTGACATTTATTGAAAATGCATGATGCATACTGTGTGCTTTTCCATATTTTCATTATGTATCTCTGCTGTGTGAAACATTTGTGAAAGCCAAGACACTGGGCATCACTGTTTACATTTAGACCACTTCATCTTAAACCAAATGCAGGAAACTGATTTTCTGTTCTCCTTACATCTAAATATCACTGCACCCCACTTAACAATAAATCACCAGCGTAGATACAATTAAGAGGCACAGTGCATTAAAGATATTTAACTGCCTTGATAAGGAACTACAGCTATGCATAATTTAAACAAAAAGGATATAGTATACCACTGTGCCAGGCATAATAAGGAGAAAAAAAAGTGTTAACCACCTGCATGGCCTCACAGGCTTACCAATTTACAGTGTATATTTATAACAGAGCTTTCTGTAAAAACGAAAAAAAAAAAAAGAAAAAAGGTGGCGGTAAGAATATATATCCTTCTTATTATCTTCACCAACTGTGGATACACTTCCTAAAGGCTCGATAATAACATTTGGAAGCCTATAACTAAGCTTCATGTAAGTATAGCTTCTAAAACATGAAACAAAGTCATTCTGCAAGGTTCTCCTCCTCCTTCATTTAACCACTGCCTTAAAGAACCACCAGTGTGGCGAGGTATAACTGCATTTGCTGGAAGTTGTGTTTTTTTCAAAATCAAGTCCGCCAGCTAAAGTGCCTAATTATCTGTGAAGTTGGCTTGAAATTGTTTCCACTGCTAGGAGACTCTATCAAGCCAGTTTCTGTGGGATAGCTTCACAAAAAACTAAGTTAATAAATCATCAAGCCAGCTCTAGCTGTGGCTGAAAGGCGTGTGCTGAGAGAGTAGCCGGAGACATAAGGCTATTGTACAATTACAAGGGAATCTGAAATAATTCTGTTAAGCTTCAACACAATACAGCAGCAACTTGTTTGCCAAATGCACCAAAGAAACACGTAAAAATGATTCATTTTTTAATGATTTGTTAGAGATTAGAGACCGTACAATCAGTTGGAAGAAGTTAGCCAGTTGCACTTTTCAAAACGCACTGCTTGTCTTTTACTTAAATGACATTTGCTGTCTGTCTGAGCTCTTTCTCTCACTCCATCTTTGGCCTCTTGTGACACATTCCATCAGGGGAGGTCAACAGATATCC
Organism: Pelvicachromis taeniatus; assembly: GCA_015108175.1. NCBI lineage: Eukaryota > Metazoa > Chordata > Actinopteri > Cichliformes > Cichlidae > Pelvicachromis > Pelvicachromis taeniatus. Next base: position 52,078 of record VURO01019195.1, read on the forward strand.
GAAATTTCGTTCTCTCTCACTCAAAGAAATCAATTCAGGTTTCAGGTGATTCTCCTGTCTGTCCACTTATGACAGCTGGCGTGCAGTCAGTGTGAATTGACCTTCATCTCTGTCCTCTCCGTCAGGACTTCCTGCGTGCCCCTGAGTACAGTCCGGCTCACGCTTTCGGACTAAAAAGGATAGAATATTATTAAGTGAACATCTGGGAAGAATGGTAAGTTTTTTTTTTTTTTAAAGTAAAAGTCAAGTACAGCTAGGCGCAGATGACTATTATTATGGTGCATAAGGCCCGAATGACCCTTAAGTAAAATGTAGAGCCAGAAAACTTTTTTTTTGAGCTCTATTCAAATAGTTTTTTTCAGGTTCATTCTTTTTTTCTGTAACGCTGTTGCAAAATCAAATTTGTGGATTGTATAAGTCTTACAATACTTTGGAGACGGAGTTATAATTCTCACTGAGGAAGGTTTGCGGTTATAATGAGATGATTTCTCATTAATGTGCAAGCCTTTCTTTTTTTACTGAGATCTGTTCCACCATGTTTTCTCACCGTACGCGCTCTTCTTGCAATTATGTGACAGGTTTGCTAATCTCATAAAAGGTGTCACACATATCTCACCTCAGTAATCCAGAATGCAATTTTCAACACAGTTTGGTTAAAGTGTGTCACATTTCCATAATTGCCCCCATTAATTTATAGAACACTGCATGTGTCACTAGGTTTCATGAATTTGTAAATATGGCACAATGGAGAAGAAAAAGGAGAACAAGGTGCAGATGATGACTATTTCCTTTGGGGCAACTGAAAATCATTCTCTCTATGAAGTACCATAAAACTCTCAAAATGGTTCTCATAGCTCCACGTTTGGGTCCTATCCTAGAAAACCCACGTGGAACTAATACAACGAGAAAAGCTTGAGTCTGTCCTTATAACGGTCACACTGGTGGACTAAAATAACCCGACTCCCTGTGTGAAGTGGCAAGGTTGCAATCAGGGGCACATTCGCGTGCTGTTATTGAGAGATATAACGATGCAGTGGAAAAATGTAATTTATGATTTGAAAAATTAAATACAAAAAGGCTCAAAATTAAGCAAAGCAACTCTTAGGGCTTTGTTTATTTTGTAGGCATAAAAGGCATAGAAATTATTGCTAAACACGTTAAACCACACCAGCTCCTGATATATTTGCAACATATCCAAGTTTATTATATATTTTTTATTTTACAAATTAAAATGCCAGAATTAATTTCACTTCTATGAACTCTTCTACTGAGAAGGAAGTTTATTAAGAAAAAAAGCAAACCAACCTTGCTCTTTTTGTTTTTCACTGTAAGCGAACAGAAAAGGTGTGACAAATTTATAATTATAACTAATATAATGTTGAACCATCTGGATCAACTTCTACGGAGCCAGATTTAATTCAGTGCTTGTTATGATTTGATACTCAGATTGCAAATAAAACAAATCCTTTCACCTGCATTTTCTTTTTTACACCTTGCCTTCATAAAACAGGCAGCTGGAAGCCTTATGCAACTCCAAAACCAGTACATATGTAAATGTATTTCAATTAGCCCAAAGCGCTAACACATTCTATTTCTAATCTATATTTTCTCTCTCTCTTTTTTCTTGATGCAATCAAAATGTTGCACAGGGGAAATTACAATGGATGAACAATGCATGGGACTAGTGAGCAGGAGCTACTAACTATGGAATTGGGATAATGTTGTGACATGTTTGCAGAGAGAATTCATATGGGAAAGCTGCGGTGTTTCCATCGCAGCCGACAAAAGGGAAGCGGAAATTACATTGCTGCCCAGGACTCACAAAACACAGAGACAATGCAATTACAACCAAATGGTTAAGATGTCTTTGTTTGGTAATGCTTTGCATTCTTGTCCACAGTTATTCAGATAAAGACATGCTCAAAGCAGTTCTTGCAAAGGAAAGCTTGTCACAATATTTGGGCTTTTGTTATACTGGCCTGTTGCAAATCCAATTCCAATTATTAAAAAAAAGTTCAATTATTTATTTCTTAAGCTCTGTGAGAAAATGGCAATTAATGAATTCAGTTATCAGCTGCTGGCCTATTGGATAGAGCTTACACGCTCTTTGAGAATCTTGAATTAAGTTAATTATGTGGTAAAAATGTACTGTTGTGGTTGTGGTGACTAAGGGGGAAGAACCAGGTTTTGGAGACTATAACCTAGGACATGCTCAAGTTTATTTTTCTAAGTACCCTGAAACTAAGATAAGATTTTTATTTTCATGAAGGAAAAAAAAAATCATTAAAAAATTGAGAATCTGAAACTAAAAATAACATGAAGTGATGGAAACGACCTCAAAGCCTGCACAAGTTCCACCGTAGTCACCTCTAAATGAGACTAGTATGTTGTCGGATTTAGAGCAGTGGATGGAGTCCAACAATTTTCAGCACCACCATTAACTGCTACTTTGAAGCTATCTTACATTTGGCACCAGAAAATAGACACGCTTGCCTGTTACATCAACAGCGCAAATTAAACTTAGGACTTGCTACTTTTAGAAAGCTATCAGAAACAGAAGCGGCACCAGCCTTTTACTGAGCTGTGAACGCATCAATATAAGGTGGAACTTTGACACTGAATATACTGTTTTTGTAATATTCATCTGGTGTTGTTAAAGTTATTTATGAACGCTTTCCTGTTGTAATTAGAGAATTATGTTTAAATGCTCCAGACTTATCAAGCTACTTGTTAGGTATTTTATTTTATTGTAGTTTTTTTGAGGCCATAACATGGACTAGTTAAGGTAATAAAAGAGCACTTTTAATCTTTTGTTTCTCACATAACAGTTCAAGCCTCACTAGAGTTAAGTCTCCACATTATAGGCATTATAATTAGGTAACATTAAGGGAACAGCTTATCACACATTATATTTTGTAATGTTCCAACAGCAAAAGTCATATTTGTTTAAAATTACATTTAAAAATTATGTTTTTGCTATTTTACTCGTCATCTGTTTATATAGCTTTCATTTAAGGTTGCCTACAGCAGAAGTTACTGTTGAATAAGTTAAGAAATTATTCTCTCAGAATTGTTATGTACTATGAATCACTTCTTACATTTTTGTACACTTTATATAAAAGCTATAAAGAGGGTTTTTTATAATGTAGAAATTGTTGACTTAATTATTTTTTCCCGCTGTACAAATATTAATAAATTATTATTCAGTGATAGTAAATCAAACTGCTCTCTTAATCTTCCCTTGCATAGTAATACCAGCCGCTTAATCTATACACAATATCCAATTCCTAAAATTAATCCCACAGCTGTCATTTCTAATTGAAAGCTTTCTGCTTGTTTTTATTTTTAAGTTTTATTTCTTATAACACACAGCTGTACTGAGCAATTTGTAATATTGGAACAGTTTCCAGTAGGAATAATAAAAACACACTATCAAACAATAAAACTGAACAAGAAATGTATATTGTCAATAGATGTCGTTTAACTTATTTTTGTTAAAGTGTTTTAAGGTGTATTTTTCCTTTAAGAGCACCCCCGGAGTACTTGTTTCTAATACTTCCACAGAACTGGGAAACTGCCAAGCTTTAAAATTGCCACCATCAATCAAGAGGTTTTAAAGGATGCAACAAGCAATTTCATGGATGACTTTTTTTTTCTAACTTCTTCAACATTATTCCCCATCAGTCCATGTGTTATTGTGGATCCCCCCCCCTCAACCCCGCTCCTGTTTCTCTTTGATTCCAACACCACAGATAAAAAAGTCTCTCTGTGCTCTCTCACTTATTCATGTCCGGTAATTTCGTAGCTCAGACTAATTTTCCTCTCCCTGAACTGAAGCAAGTTCATCATAAATGTCTGGAACAGGAAGTATTAAGTTAGAACATGGCTTACGCTTCACTTAAACCTCAAAGGAATGAACCTTGTCCTAGATACTTCAGACAAGGGAGGAGCATGAATGCATTTGCAGTATTTTTAAAATGTGATTGCGAACATTGTTGCAGTGACTCTCTGGCCTCATTTTTGTGGACAAAGACTGTGGATAGGGATTGGGTGCGGGCGGGGCCGTGTGCTACAATTAGGGAAACCGAGGAAAAAACACAAAGACAGTGTTGGTGTTTTGGTGACACAGGATCGAGCCTCCCTGTTTGCCAGCACGCTGAGTGTTGCTTATATCTAATCGGTGCGCTCTAATCAATTTGTTCTGTTCAGTCTAAGCAGAGAACATGAGTTGCTAGCAGAAAAACAGAAAGTATTCTCTCATAAGAAAGAAAACATAAGTAAAAAAATAATAATTATCAAATAATATGCAAAAACGCCTTTAATATTCATTCCAAACTACGGGCCAATTCTGTGCTACCGTATATATTCAGAGAAAGGAGATTTGGTACAAATAAACAAAAACAAACAAACACAGTCAAATTATCATGTGGTGGTGGTGGTGGTGGTGGTGGTGGTGGGGGGTGGGGGGGCACAATGTGTGAGCTATCCGGCAAATGGGATATTTACTGAATAGCTGTTTTTGTCTTGTTTTTCTCAGACAGTCCTCAAATGGCTGTCTGCTGCTGGCCACATGGTTTGAAAACACAAGGGAGTCTGATACCTACACAGAGCTCCTAAAGACATAAGGGATCATTGTCTTTATCCCCAGGTCCAGCAGCTATTTTGGAGAAAAACTGACCTAGTATCTTTCTGCTGATGATTGTTGATATATACTGTGGAAGATTGTTAGGCAACAATAACCTGACCAGAACTCGGGAAAACTACAAAACAGCACAGTTACAAAACAAAACAGTTGTAATTTAAAGCTGCATGATCACTAAAGACAGCAATAGGTTCTCACTTCAAGTCAAGTCGAGCGGCTTTATTGTCATTCCAACCATGTGCAGTGGTACAGTATACACTTAGAGCCCACAAATGCTATTGTATCATAAATTAATGAATTAGTGTGTTTCTAAAGTAAAAAAAACAAAACAAAAAAAACCCACAGATGTACAATAAATAATAACTTGAGAAGATCTCGGAAAATTCAAAGATATTTTTTTAACAGGTAAACTCTAGTTATTTTTGAATATTTATAGGTGCTAAAACTAAGGAAGTCAGTTCCACTTTGGCTTTTTCACTAGCTAAATGAACAGCCATCAACACCTGCCAGTTTCTTCTACACACATTGCAAGAATTTAAAATTCATCTTCCCCCCTTTTTCCAATGGCAGACTGGCATTACGGTGTCAAAGAAAATGCCGGTTAGGGCAACACAAAAAGGTGACACGTCTAGCCAGGAGCCATCATTATAAGCCATCTGAGTCAGTTTTGAACCAAAGTACTTTTTTACATAAAAAAAAAAAATACAGCAGCAGTGTTTTTCTTTTTCTTTTCTCTCTCCAGTTTAACAAACTCCTATTGCAATCAGCACTGATTTAAATTGATCCTAATCATCTCAATCAACAATGTAATGACACAACTGTATATCTAAAGATTCGAGGAGGTTAAAAAAAAGGCTCATCCAACCCACTCAATTTCAGGATTACATGCAATTATTCTCACTTGTCATTTACTCCGAGTGCAGTACGGTGCACCTGCTCAGGGATAAATGGTGTGGGTTGAGAATCTGCCAATGAGCACAATGACAGTGGTGCTGACAGCCACTGTGGAAGGTGATGACAAGTAGAGACTAGTGACAGATACTTGGATGTTTGTCATCTCTGTGGAGCTGACCAGGCACTTTCATCTTAGCTCTCTGTGTTTTGATGCAGCCTTGTCTCTGTTTCCCTTCCCTCTTTATATTAAGATGCCACAGCGTGTAGTATATACTGGCTGGCTAAGGACAAAGAGTGCAAAAACAGACAAGGTTTCACAATGATCTACCACCCTTTTAAATGGCTACTGTGTGTTTAAGTCTCTGGCAAATTATCTGCAGCTATGATCAATCGACGCTGTATATGCGGCCGTAGCTACTAGGATGAAGCAGCTTTGCCCCATGGGATATGGCTATTTATGCCAGGGGCTCATTCATCTTCACAGTCCTTGTTGGTCATTTGATATCCATCAATCGATTAATTTCGGAGGGGCTTGGTCTTGTAACTATGGAGCGGTGTGTAGCGATTATTTGGTTAACTAGATGAGGTATTGACACGTTTTAATTGTTGCGCTGTGAGGAAGCCAATTACATTTGCTCAAATGAGTGTGGATTGATTAAGGCAGGCTCGTAGGCTCCATCAACGAGAAAGTGATGGAAGGAGAAAAGTGTGTGATTCTTTGGGTGCAGTTGTTGATTCCTGAGATGATTTAGCACCTTCTAATGAGACAAGGTCACCGTGCCCCTGACCTTTTAGGTCATTCTGTAACTGCTTTCTGACACGTCCACCAACATTTGCAGCTTTTAACTACTCAAGCAGTATAAAACTCGCCAAAGCCTTTTTGCAGTGTAGTTTTACAATTAGTATTTGTTTTCCAATTTGCAACCCTACATACCATCTAGCGTTAGTGAAATTGGTGGCCTGTTTTCTGGACTGTGGCTGAATGTTTTCTAGCCTACCGGTTACGGCACATAAAGGAGCTGCTCTTGCTGGTTGTGAATTAGAACAGGGCAGTCAGGTGTTACTGCAGTGCACCTTAAACCTGTCAAAGAGAATGGCCAGTACTTTTGATTTGGCCTCTCCAGAAGTTGCAGCAAGGATATCGAAGAGCGGTAATTTGCTGATACCATTTTTTTTTATCCACTGTTAACCTAATTTCTGCACACAAAAATTGCCTGTCCAGAGGGAAGGAAAACAATTCAGCCTGCTGACAGAACATGATTTGACTCCTCTAACCTCGAGGTACCACACAGACATGTACTGTAGCCCTGCTCATTTAAGCAAACTATTCTGAGCTGTTTTACATTTGAAATAACTCACCTGGAGCACCGAGTTCACTGCTAATACACTGTATATAAAGTAGCACTGTTATTGGAAATGTAAACTTGTGATGTGGTTGCAACTTAGAAACATTTACATAATAGAAAAAATCCTAATCTTTCCATTCAATGAGAGTCATCAGTGGAGCCTTGATCCATACAATTTTTATCTCTGTTTCATCATGAATATGTAAACTGCAGCTATTTCTCTAGTAAAACATGATCCGTAGGGGCCAAGGCAATGTGATGAAGACTTGTGTCAGGCCAAGTGAGCTGGAACTGATGGTGCACATAATTAATGGTCTGAAATAGACTGAGAATTAGTGCTGGGCTGGGATGTTAATTGACTATGATACTTGGGCTGGTGCCTCTCAGCCTGAGGCTCTTATTCTTTTCCCCATGCTTTGCTGTATCACTTTGCTTCAATTTTCCTGATGTCCTATTTCCCCACTTCTCCCTCTGCTTTTCCTCGATTTTAGCCTCCTACTCAAGTCTCCTCTTCCTTTTTCAATCCCATTTTCCATGTTTCTTAGCCTCCCCTTGACAGTTTCCTCTACCCCGGAGGCATATGGAACTTCACAAACAGAGGACAGACCTGTGACGCACACTCCTCGTGCTGAAGTAGCCACCTATACAAGCTTTACAAGCCTTCATTGTCCCTTGCTGGATGGGGGAAATCTATAATTAAGTCAAAGTTGTAACACTAATAGGACTTCCATGCTAACAAGGGTGGATGCACATTTGCACATAGTGAGACAGAACTGCAAGTTGCCATGGCAATGTACTGATATCACCTGCTTAGAATCCTCTTCCATAATTCATTTGCTCAAATAGATGACCTGTGCAACTCTGGAGCAAAAGCGTCAGGATGACAGTGTGCTTTAATAAATATGTAAAGTGAAAACAAGGTCATAAATAAGCTGGGTCTAGCATTTCCTTCTAAACCGATTTCCCTACATACATGAAAAAAAATTTTTTCCCAGTTGTGTGTGCAATACCTCATCAAATAGTTCTTTTTCTTCATGCCAAGGTAAAACTGTGCATACCAGAAAACACTGCACTTGTAGAAAAAAAGAAATACTCTCATAACAAAATAGAGCAAACTGAAATTACAATGGCATAGATATCCAGATATTTAGTTCCATGCATTGGCTCAAGGTCCAAAACAGTGAACCCTTACCACAGCTTTATAGATGTATGCTGTCTAGAAGAATAAATAAGTCTGATGACATCACAGGGGATGGTATTAAATTGTTGCTAAGATAGATGCTTTAGACTAGCGATCCTATTAATAAGGAGAAAAGCTTCACTTCTCCAAGCCTTCTTAAAAATACATTAAAAAAATAAAAAACTTCAACTCAGTGTAACAAAATGTGTCCACATTAGCTCCATAACTTGTGTTTTTGTAGTTTTCCAATATTTTTTATTTGATGCATAATGGATGTTATTTTTCTCCCCTTTTGTATAATACACACATTCAATCCAGTGATAACAGAGCAATTCCACCTGCCATCACGACCACATCGAAAGATAAAATACATCCCTGCTGAGGCAGTTCAGTTTTGATAATAGAAAATCAGACACTGCCAAAGCTTCTCGACCATCATTAATCTCCTGCCCCAGTGCCGACTCACAGGGACTGACTGGTGATGGAGAGCAGGAGAAGTAACGATAGAGCGGGAAGGAGAGACCGGAGTGAATGAGAGGAGTGAATTAGACAGTAAAAGAGGAAAGCACATCAAAGCAAGGCTAGGAGGATGAAAAACTCGATTACAGAGAAGACAGAAGGTGAAAAGTATAGAGTGGACTTAGATAGGCGCTAAAGAGAAAAGGAACTCTAGGCATTAAAGCTAACAGCAGTAGCTGGTCTATAGGGAACCAGTTGGACTGACGCCCTAATCACTCCATCAGAGATTACATCGTGTCCGCACATAGATAGCAACCACCGTCATTCCAGTACCTCCCCATCACACCTCAGTACTCTACCTCTCAGCTACACACGTTGCCTCGGTGATGGTCCCTAGGACATCGCACTGCCATGGAGGTCTCACCTGTCAATGCACATGAGCATTACCTCCCATATCACTAAGTAGGCTTATTGGGTAGGCAGCTGTGGCTGAAGTATCCACTGGCCAGAGTGAGTAAAGAGTGTCATTGATTTGTTGCGCTGAAGGACAGGCCGAGGTTGAAGGCCTGAGGTTGTGGGGCTGAGGCTGTGCCGGCTGTCAGGGTTTAAAGTCTGCTGGAGTTCTGAGACAGCTCAGCGTACAGAGGCATTTATCATCAGCAAGGTAACTGGCTTCTCTGAAAGCAAGTCAGGCGAAAAATGAACAGCTGCCACGGCTGCACTCACAAAGACCCCACCATTCTTTCTGCCTTTCACCAGACTTGGTTTCCAGCAACAGGAAACAAGTCAGACATATTGTCATTCAAATACATAACTGCTCACAAAGAGCCAGATTTGTCTGGCTGGAAATTAGATATCAGAACTGGAGGCTTCCGAACGTCACACTGTATACAAGAAGGAAACAAAATAAAAACCGTTAAAATTAAAGAACAGACGTGGCATACATCTTTTATTACAAGAATTATAATTACAAACTGTGTCCTGCTGCCAGAGAATATTTTTAAGCCAATTTTTTTTTTTAAAAAAGGATAATAATTCAATGGCTATACACTTTGTGCTAACAGTTTATTAACTTACCCAGATGTCAACATGGCATTGATACATTAGGACTGGCTTTCTGAAAGAAACCGCACTCTTTTCCCTTCCCAGCTAAAGCTCCTTTATGCACACATGCATTCAACTTGGAAATCCAGGAGATTAAAGTTTTGTGCTGAAAAGGTGCAGTAGGTGTAACAGTAATCAAGTGTTTTACAACAACACACTACAAAACAGAGACTTGATAATCCCATCCTCTTTTTAAGTAAACATAGTGTGTCTGTGGTGTTGTGACTACATATTATAGGATGAGTAATGCATGCTAAAATTTTCCACAAGGTGCATATAAATTAGAACATTTTTGCTTTCTCATAGTCATGTTGTTTTTGTATCTCAGTGCTTTCTCTAAAACAACAGCTGCATGCTACAGCGTGACTGGGTCTTTAATATGAAAGGATTGGCAATGTCTGACCTAATCAATCAGGTGCTGGTAACTAGAAGCCTGTTCTATTACCACAGGGGGAGAGGGGGCATATGTATCAGTAATGCATCCGCTGACCTCCCACGTAAGAAATAAATCCCGTGTGGTTATTTAACACCACTAATGATAAATGTGTATTTTACATGGCAGCATACTCCACCGCCCTCCCGTTAATTTCATCTTCCTAATTCTCTGTTATTTCACTGTGCCTTTACCCTTTTCTTCCTCTCTATGTCCAGCTCACAGTTGCCATATCTCATATTAAAGCTCAAACAGAATGTGGGCCCATTTCCCTGTGCAGTGCAGAGTGTTGGGGAGGGCTGCAGATTAAAAAGCCTTCCCCTGGGTGCGCTCACCAGGCTGTTCAGCACTGCTCGCCAGGGAGATTCACTACATACATTCTCTTTTATGGCCCTTTCCTTATTCATCATAACACAGCTTCAATTTTATTAACTTCTCCAGCCAAGCATACATCTTTCCCTGTGCCATCAGTCTTCTTCTCTCTATTTCTATCCAAACAGCACACCCCATGATGCTCATAAGCACAAGTACACAAGTGTGTACTGTTATTTGCTTCCACGTATACAGATTTAACACTAGGGAACGTTGAGTAAACGGACACATTTCTTTCAGTCCAAGCACGTCTTTATCTTACTGTTGGGTGTTTCCCAGCTTTACCTTGCCGTGACATTGTGTCAGGCCCAGCTGATGGCCAGCACAAAATACACTGCATGTGAAAAAAGTACTGCAGAGCGAAGTTTCCAAACTCTATTTTATGTAGACTTGATTTCTACACTTGATTTCTAATCAGTGGCTAAAACATTAATCAGCAGGACTTAAGTAATGTAAATATTCTAGCCTGAAACATATAGTGGAGTGTGAATGCACTTTCATGGTATTACATAGCAAAATACAGCCGACTCTGCACAGTTAGAAGATAGAGACTCAAATCTATTTTTGGAGGGTTTTTTTCTCGTTTCCTTAGGCTGTGTAATCACAATCCCAGACACTGCAGAAAAGGAAAATTTTACTGGTCACAGTCTTGCCCACCATATGAAAAAAGGAATATGCTCTTGAACCCGACGCTACAATGGCTTTAGTAGGTGGGAAAAGCAGATACATTCGATCCAATCACAGTCTCACTGGTAAGGTGATGGCACAAGGGCCATCTCAGCGTGAAAAGCTTTGATGGAGGAGCTTCACCCATATTGTATCATGAAAGACAGAATGCGAGTCGGACAAAGAGAGGGGAAAAAATAGAGGTGGTATTCCTCTGAAGATTTTAGTGTCAAGAAAACAGACACTGTTGAAGACTAATGTATGATATTTACTGACCACTTTAAGTGACAAAAAGATGCCAAGTAAAGCATGGGCTCTAATTGTGTTTAATGTTTTTAGCAATGGCACTAAATTGTTCACATGTGATACGAGTGAGTTTTAAATGTTGTTTGTGTAGTGGTTAAGCATAAAAGTAATTGGCAAATCAGCTATATACATTTTAAGATCTATTAGTGCAAGGTTATCAAATAAATGGAAAACAGTAGAGCTCTCTTGAGCTCAACCAACTTGGATGTTGAGTGTTAGTACCATTGATGTTTCTCCAGAAAATAAGAGCCAGACTCTGTAAGTCCAGTCCAGTCTAATGTAAATGTATTATCTCAGGACTGTTCAGGATTTTTCTGCATGTATCTTTCCTTCTGTCCTGACTACTTTCCCAACCTCCTTGAAAGAAAAACATCCCCACAACATGAAGACTGCACCGCCATCTTTGACTGTAGAGATGGTACTAATAATAATGTGATCCTCACTGCCGGCTTCCTCACGTCTTTGGGAATTTGTAGCCAGATAGATGAATCTTTGTGTCATCAGGCCAGAGGCGTTTTTCTTTTTTTGGTCTGATACGTGTTTAGGTGTCTTTTGGCTCCCAGAGAGCTATCATCTGCCTTTTAGTGAGGAATGACTTCCATCTAGTCACTATACCAAAACAGCTACATTTGTGGAGTGCTAAGAAAGAAGTTTGCATTCTGTGGGATTCTCTCACTGCTACAAAGGAAATTTCCTGTTAATTCACTGTGATCACTGGACATTACTGGTCTTTTGTTCTCTGTTACTCAGTTTGGTTCCAGGATCCACATATAGGAAAGCTTTAATTACCCTCACTGGGGAATATTGAACACTATTATTTTACCATTACGTATATATGATTCTAGATCAGAGCTTTGACACAATATCGTCTTGCAAGTCTGTGGATAATCTCTGATCCTCATGGCCTGACTTTCAGTCTGACATCCACTATTAGCTCAAGGCACCTCATGTTTACAGATGTGTGTCTTTCGTAATGATGTGCAATCAGTTCAATTAGGCAAAGGTGCACTCCAATCATTTTGTTAATTGCCAGTGTTATAAGGGTCTGCATATTTTCTATGGCAAATAATAAATATTTCAGGCTATTATTTTCAATAATCAACAAACAGTCATTTTTTTCCATTTTTCATTGGGGTGTATTATATGTAGCATTATGAGGAGAAAAAAAACAATTTTAACATGAATCTGAATCATGAAAGGTTTGACAATATTATGCACATAGTTGTTCCTGAAGGAATTTAGCCAAATCACAAAACTAATCAACCTTTTAAATTTTATATAAAAATATCAAAATAGGTTGACAACAATGGAATAAAAACTTGTTAAATTTGGAAATGATATTTAGGTTCCATTCAGAAAGAATTATGAAAGAATTATCATGACTTTTGTGTTTTTGCAGCTTTTAATTTACGAGTAATAGTTTATAACATTTTTTACTTGATTTAATACTGTTGAATGCGTTGGTTGAATGACTATAATGTTGCAAAATCAACACATCTCATTAGCTTCAGCTATATATAGTAAGTGGTAAGTAGTGAACTAAAATGCAAACTAATGTTACTATAACTCACAAAGTCTCTGTATGTGCTTGTTTCTTTGGATGCCAGAAGTTGAGCAACCAACTTGCCACCCAGTTACATTGTATACTCCAGGTATCTCACAAAGTGAGTACACCCCTCACATTTTTGTAAATATTTTACTATATCTTTTCATGGGACAACATTGAATATATGACACTTTGATACAATGCATCAAAGTGTCATATTGTATCAGTGTACATTTGCTGTCACCTCAAAATAACTCCATGTACAGCCATTAATGTCTAAACCACTGGCAACAAAAGTGAGTACACCCATAAGTGAAAATGTCCAAACTGTGCCCAAAGTGTCAATATTTTGTGTGACCACCATTATTTTCTAACACTGCCTTAACTCTGTTGGGCATGGAGTTCACTAGAGCTTCACATGCTGCCATGGGAATCCTCTTCCACTCCTCCATCATGGAGCTGGTAGATTTTTGGGACCTTTCGCTCCTCCACCTTCCATTTGAGGATGCCCCACAGATGCTCAATAGGGTTTAAGTCTGGAGCCACGCTTGGCCAGTCAAGTACCTTTACCTCCATTTATTTAGCAAGGCACTTGTCTTTTTGGAGATGTGTTTGGTGTCGTTATCATGTTGGAATACGGCCCTGTGACCCAGTTTCTGAAAGCAGGGGATCATGCTCTGCTTCAGTATAACACAGTACATGTTGGCATTCATGATTCCTCAATTAACTGTAGCTCCCCAGTGCCAGGAGCACTCATGCAGCCCCAAACAATGACATCACATCACCATCCTTAACTGTATACAAGACACACTTATCTTTGTGCTCCTCACCTAGTTGCCACCACACACGCTTGACACCATCTGAACCAAATAAGTTTGTCTTGGTCTCATCAGACCACAGGTAATCCATGTCCATACTCTGCTTGTCTTCAGCTAAGTGTTTGCAGACTTTCTTGTGTATTATGTTTAGAAGAGGCTTCTTTCTGGGATGACAGCCATTTGATGCAGTGTGGCATATGGTCTGAGCACTGACAGACTGACCCTCCATGCCTTCAATCTCTGCAGCAATGCTGGCAGCACTCATGCATCTATTTTCAATAGACAACCCCCGGATATGTTGGTGAGCATGTGCAGTCAACTTCTTTAGTCAACAATGGCGAGGTTTGTTCTGAGTGGAACCTGTCCTGTTAAACTGCTCTATGGTCTTGGCCACTGTGCTGCAGCTTCTTATAGCCTAGGCAATCTTTATGTAGAGCAACTATTCTTTTTTCAGATCCTCAGAGAAGTCTTTGCCATGATGTGCCAGGTTAACCATCCAGTATGAGAGAGTGTGAGAGCAAATGGGAAATGGCTAATTGGACACAATTTGGACATTTTCACTTAGGGGTGTACTCACTTTTGTTGTCAGCAGCTCAGACATTAATGACTGTATGTTGAGTTATTTAGAGGGGACAGCAAATGTACACTGTTATAGATGCTGTACACTGACTACTTTACATTGTATCAAAGTGTCATATCTTCAATGCTGTCCCATGAAAAGATATAATAAAATATTTACAAAAATGTGAGGGGTGTACTCACTTTTGTGAGATACTGTGTAATGATACCATAATGTTGCCCAGCAACCACGTAGCAACATGCTAAAATGATTTCCTTTTTAGCACCAATAACACCTTATAAAAGCACCATATCATTTTTATTTCACCATAATAACATTTAAATTATATCCTTAAAACTTCTGTTATGCCTTTAGGTTGCTTGGAAACCACCACAGGAAATAGTTTTTGTTTTTTGTTTTTTTGCCTTTAAGGACCTAGAACACCTTCTAAAAGCAGACTATTGTTTTGATTTCATGAAAATGATGTCTCATTGATATTTACAAAGGGTCAAATGTACACAATATATCATATATCACCACAGTACCCACAAACCGCCTAATAATGCACCTTATAAAAGCATCATATCATGTGTATTTCATGGCCAGCAACACAACCAGGCCAAACAATAGAGCAGCATGGGCATGTACTAGCTCATTTAACATGGTAAAAATTATAGCTCATGAAAACTTGCAAGTCTGCTATTGTCACTGTAAGTAGTTAGCTTTTAACTCAATCCGCTGTTTTGATGTTGGACATTGCTTCAGTGCTGACCTGATGAGTCAACATAAACCTGTAACAAATGTAGAGTCTCAGTTGTCTGGTCTCACGTAAAAGATGTTAAACAACGCCTGAAGAGAAAGAAAACATGTCAAGGACTACACTCTAGCTCCCATTAAAGATTCACGAGTTCCCCATGGCTGTCTTATCCACAAACAGAATTCCACACAAAGGCACATTCATCATCAAGGTGCTGTCCAGATCATAATGAGAAAAGCTAAAATGGAGGCGAAGCTGTCGTCTTCAGTTGTCCGATTCTCACCATATGCTGCGGCTCCTGTCGACTACTTTCTGCTTAAGAGAGAGCCAATTTATTTTCCCAGAAGGATGGACCACTTGTGACATTTGGCAATGGAGCATCAGACGTTTCATCCAGCTGTTTCAGAGACACACACAAACACACAGAGGCTGGGACAGAGGTTTGTGTAGTCGCCACACAGGCTTTGATAGGCTAAACAGGCTGACTTACAGCTGCTGCGTTTTAATGTGTAATGATCTGTGGTGGTCCTGACATAACTCTGCCCACTCACCGGTGCTTTGATGCCAGTGCATGCGCACGTATGAAAACACACTCAACCAAAACCCTTATATTCCAAAATCTAGCAGTTTTTCAAAAGAATTCTTCTTTGTGATATTGCATGTGGTTGAATAGCTCCGACAATATTTACTGTGTAAATAGGAAACCAAGAACTGTTTCCTCAATGCTATTCAAAGCAATATGTTTCTTTGCCAGAAGCTATTAGGGAATGGACTGTTTTGTGTTTTTTATCGCAGTTTTTGAGGATGCCAATTCAAATCATGAGTACAAAGTGGAAAAGATTTTCAGATCACTGCATTGTACTGGCAAAAAGACTTATCTCCACAGTAAAGCTGAAGCACACATCAACCATTTTGTGCCCTGGAAATCATTTAGAAAATTAGAAGCATTTTAGTGAAAGTGCTTTCAGTGAAAAACACTCCTAAATGCCTGCTCACATTCAGTACTTTTATATTTCTAAAAGCTACAAATATAATATCAGGTTTCTCAATGGTGATTGCCTTCATTTAGCATTTAAAAACCACATACAGTATGTACGTGTATTGGAAGATGTGACTGTGTGTTATTCCTCGGAAGAGACATTTTAGACTAAAGGTGGTTAACATTGATTTTCTGTGCCATAGACAGTAAGTGACACCACTGACTGCATCTGTATACCCAGTTGTGATCATATAAATGTCCTGTTGAGTGCATATTGGCGCATGCAGAAGAGCATAAGTACGTGCATGTGCAGCAGAAAGATGGAGGGGGTCACAGGGCGAAAATGAGCATGGAATCTGGAAACCGGGATATATGAATAACAAAAAGGGATGGTGTAGCCAGGCTTCCTGCATACGAGTCCGATAAAATGCTTCTATTAGCAGAGCCACCCAGGTGTAACGTGGCCACGAAGTCTGGATATCCAAGCAAAAGGGAAACAGTGAAGCCTTGTTATGGTGAGAGGAAATGCAAGCTAACTCTACCAAACATGAATTCATGTGATGAGCCAATAGACTCTATAGCTTTGTGTGCATGTGGACATGGATTTGTCCACACGAGAAAGAGAGGAAGAGGCAAGAATGTGTGTGGGACACTTGATTTTCACAGAGACGTGGATCTCTGTCATTGGATGCTCAAGGCACATGCATGTGCGTAGATTCCCATACTTTGCTACAGGGCTCTTTCAGATGTGATGTAATCACTTTATCATGGTAATGGAAATTGGATTTAATTTTCCCCTTTCAGCAGCTGCACGTTGATTCACCCTCTCTTCAGCTCGGAGGGAAAAAAAAACTGCGAGTGAGAGATTCCTTGCTCGCTGGCCCTTCATCTAGCCTATAAACACCGATCTTATTTGTAGAAGCGGTAAAATTGTATAATTAAAAACAATAATTCACTACAGGTCGCTATCGCTCCTGCTAATTAAACCGACTTGACACAGCAAGGTGTGTGGGGTGAGATGACAGTTAGAGAAGACGTACTCCTTTGAGCTGGATTCATCCTCTTTGTGCCTCGTAGAGGAAGCTTAAAGATTTGAGAAATGATAAAGGACAAAGTTGGATCGCTGCTGAAAAGTACTAAAAAAGGATTTGGCACGTGGAGGTCTAGCAACATCAAAATTATGCTGTTCTGAGGGAGAAGAAAAGAGCCCGGGGACCATGATTTACATTGAAGCTGGCTGTAAAAAACATCACCTCACACCTCCCTCTTTCACATTTCTACTCTTTCACCCTTCGACAAGGAGCAGAAAGTGCAATTTTGTAAATCCGCCCAGCAGATCAAAGTGCTACCATGTTCTAATGGCTGCCACCCACCCACCAGTCTCTCCTGTGGAAGAGCCCCATCAGCAGTGAGCGTTTAGGAAGAGCCAAGACAGCCTGATTAATCTCCTAATAGTTCCAGAGAGAGATAAAGATGGATACTGTAGAAGCACAGATGGGAAAAGGAAAGAGAAACAAAGTTGGAATTCAGTTATCGGGTTGCACCATATGTGCCAGTGAAGAACGTGAAAAGAAGACAAGCAATAGAGAAAGCTGATGAAAACAGCTCTATGTTTTGTCTCTGTTGTGAATCTCACACGTTTAAAAGGAGAACAATACGACTCCTCCATTGTTTCCTGTAGCATTAAGGGGACGGGGGAATGGCAGCGATACAGCACCCCCTCCATGCCCCTGCCACCATCACAGAGAACAGTAAAGGTAAAACAATTCTAGTCAATTCAAGTAGGCTTATCATCACTTCACCTGTATACTGAGCTAACACGAACATCTCTCTTTTGCGCTCTCTCTCGCTGTGACAAAGTCAGTCGGCTTGACTGGATGACAGTAACTATCAAAAGGATTCAACAAATAGAGAAAATAAAGATCAGAATAAAAGATAAAAAGGGGAGTTAATAGAAAAAAAGGGAGCTTGTCATGTCTGAGAAGTTGGGGAATTTCAGAGTGAACACAAATTGAAAGAATGAGAGTGCATGCTAAGAAAGACAATTTCACAACTCACTGAAGATTGAGCCACCACCTCAGCGTAGTTTGTTGTAACGCACTGCGCATGATGAATGGTAAATCCTTTGCATTTACCTCAGTGAGCTAAAGCATCATATGATTTGCTTTGCAGGACCGCAGTATACCAGCCAGTCAGCCAGCTGATGCTTTTGTAATCCTTTCATGTGAAATGTTGGTTTTGACAGAAAAATGAAACAATTTACTGAAAAAAAAACCCTTATTGTTACGTCACTGCTGTCAAAAATGGCGTGTCTGCGAGTACTTCCTGTCCATCTTGCAAGGAATATTACTAAAGCAAAGGTTTCTAGCGTTGCATATGTGCACGTATACACAGACAGCATAAGCACCTTCAAAAGATCAGCCTTTGGTAGCGCTCGCATTAACACATACGATTATCCTGGGCACAGGGAAAAATAGGTGTTGTGCTTGTTTTTACTGATTGTATTACCAGAATCCTTTTTCTCCTTTTGTTGGATGCCACCCATTATCATGCGTTAGCTGTGACAGTGAATATTTTGACTTGATATTCCACACCTTCTCTGGCTCCCAGTGGACTGAGAAAAGATGCTGGAGCGCAAAAAGTGACGAATGGGACAGGTTTAGATAAGAGAAGCCAAGAGGTACCATTTTTTGTCTGTGTGTGATTGGTGCTGGTGTCACTGCTGGGCTCAACGTCAGGCAGAATTTTTATAAAAACACCCACATTTTTTACGGCCAAGCCTGAGAGTCAAGAAATTACATAACCAGATGTGGGTGTTTCCGAGCAATAAATAAACAGCATAACAACAACTATGGTAGGATACATGGAGTGTTTTTTTATGAGTGTTTGGTGTGTGTTTGTTTGCCACAAGTGTCAAACACCTCGCCCATTGCGGCATCCAGTAACACAATACAGGAGGTCAAAATGCGCTTGTTTTATTCTTTGTACTCGGAAGGAAGTGCTGCTTCTTCGTCCTGCAGCACCACTGGGTCTGTATTACGATTCTTTTGCTCTCTTTTTTTTCTTCTCTATTTACTCCCGGTCAGTATTTTATGGGTAGCAGAACAGATATTTTTCTGTGCCGTGATAGTCAGAGCCTTTTGGTGATAAAATTGCTTACAATATTTCAGCATTTGGTGAAGTTTCCAGTGTCAGTAAGAGCTTTTTTTTTTGCCATAGCGGCCACACAATAAGCAGCACTATTCTGAACCCGGCAACAAGACCTGATACAGAGGAGGTAAATAATATCACATTTCTATTTACAGCACATTTTGCAATTTCGAGCACTGCTTGCTTTTTCAACAATTATCACTAACTCTCGCTGTAAGTGGTACCACCTGGCTTAGAAAAACAGGGTGTGTTATTTTCTATAAGCACTGCATCAGTCAGAAAATATTCACAGCATGACTGCAGCATCACAGCTGAGTCTAAGGGAAAACTTGGAGGAAAAAAAATGATGAAAGTGCACGCCAGACTTTTAATTCTCAAATCCAGCTTCAGGTATGAGTTACTGCCTGTCTGATTCAAGGCAGGAATATGGAGAAGTATATTGAAAGGTCCCTCTACCTGACAAACTGGGGAACAGCTATGACTGACTGTCTGCTTTTCAGTTTGTCTATGACAGCGTCTGTCTTCATTCAGTGCTCTTAAATTGGCTTTGGAACCGATTGGAAATGGTTCTTTTATTACACACTTCCCATAACTCCCCCTCTCATCAAAGCTTGACCATCTTTTATCTGGAAGATGACGTTTCCATTAGGGTCTGCCAACCTCTGACTGCTGCTCTGTGAGTTGTGGTGCCGAGGAAGAGCATTGTTAACCAACACAACAACAACAACAGGATCTCACCGACTGGGGAGCTCACAACCCTCGATCGTGGCAAGGCAGTTCATCAGCTGACTGCTCACCCAGAACACACACACACGCACACACACACACACACACACACACA
>VURO01019196.1:0-14660 GCA_015108175.1 Pelvicachromis taeniatus
CCCTCTGTCGCCAAAGTGCTTGCTCATGGGGGGTCATATGATTGTTGGGTTTTTCACTGTATGTATTATTGTAGGGTCTACCTTACAATGTAAAGCACCTTGAGGCGACTGTTGTTGTGATTTGGCGCTATATAAATAAAATTGAATTGAATTGACACGCAATGACCCAGTTGAATAAGCAGTTAAGGAAATGGATGGATGCATGGCGTTATACTTACCTCACTTAACTCGTACCTTTCCTCAAGTCCCGTGATGTGAATCCAGGAAAACAAATATCAATCATGGACCAAGTGACTAAGCAAAACTTGCAAACACTTTTAAGCTTAAACCAAAATTAGATACGATCAGATTCTACACTGGCAGGCCACTTCATTAGGCGCACATCTTCATCTTCAATTCAATTCAATTTTATTTATATAGCGCCAAATCACAACAACAGCTGCCTCAAGGCGCTTTACATTGTAAGGTAGACCCTACAATAACACATACAGTGAAAAACCCAACAATCATATGACCCCCTATGAGCAAGCACTTTGGCGACAGTGGGAAGGAAAAACTCCCTTTTAACAGGAAGAAACCTCCGGCAGAACCAGGCTCTGCCAGTCACATGGGAGCATCTCATTAAAGCATGTAGACATGGTCAAGACAACCTGCTAAAGTTCAAACCAAGCATTAGAATGGGTTGAAGGGTACTCTGTGTTGGGATTTATCCTTTTATAAACGCAGTGTACCCATCTTCAAATGGCTCCTTCCAGTTGGATAACCCTCAAATCATCTCAAACTGGTTTCCTGAGCACGGGAATGAGCTCACCGCCGTCACAGTCTCAAGCCAGTAGGTCGCCTTTTGGATGTGAGTACAGCATAGCTGGTCACCCTCTGTACGTATATAAACCATGTTAAATGTAAAGCCACACACATAAATATTGCACTGACATGGAGTGTGACACTATCCCACCGCACGTTATACACTCCCTCCATTGTCTCCCTCCCATCATCGTCAGCACTGTGCTCACCAACACCGTCATCAGCCACAGGTGCTGAAGATTTTGACTCTTTTGGCAGCATATGCTGCAAAATTCACTCTTTGTTTTTAACCCCAAGCGTTTTGTACTTCCCTTGAAGTTTGCCATATTCATGTTAACCCTTAATTAAGGCACTAAGCAATAATCAGAAATGGGTTTCAAGGTGTGATTGTGCCGTTTTTCTATGATTTTTTGTCGATACCCTTGTGCATCGTGCTGAATTATGCATTCTCCCTCCAAAACAAAAGCTGTGGGTGGAGTTGGTGCAAGGCGTTGAACAGAGACGATGAGAAGGTACCCAGTGACAAAAGCAGGAGGGACTGAGAGAGAGAGAGAGAGGGAGAGGGGTCCTCTTCTCTGCAATGGGCCCCAGAACAGCCTGGGTGAGCCGGCCTTTCATTATCCCCCATCCCTCTGTGATGAGGAGAAGAAAGGCGGACGTGAGAGAAAGAAAGAGAAAGAACAGACCAGAAGAGGGGAAGAAGAAAAGAAAGAGGCGTTTGATAGAGCTGTGTGGAGACCGTGTGTGAATGAGCCAGTGAAGGGCAGCCATTGTCTTGCTGCGACCTCAATTTGGTACTGTACGCTCCTCTTTTTACTGCACTGTCTCGAACCACAATGCCTCCTTTCTCCTCCTCTCTACTCCCTCTCTCTCTTAAAGAAATAGGGGGATTAGGGCCCACCAAGGGGAGCTGCGTGTCTAGATTGCCAACTATCATGACTCCTCACCATGTGACGAGAAGGCAGCGAGATATTCTACGAGACCTTTGTCATTTGTGTTTGCTTCCATTTTTACTGGCTTTTGTGCGTTATTATATTCACAAGTTAAGAGTATCAGATAAGGGAGACGTAATTGTGTTCTAGGAGGAATGCTGTGTATTTTTGGACAGGCCGAGGAGGGAGGTGCAGGAGGTGAAAGACAGAGAGTCACAGGGACGGGGACAGAAAGCGCAGCTGTACTTCCTGTTTACCCAGGCCTTGTTTAAGGAACAGGGGTTGCATTCATCTACTCTTCTCTACCTCTGCTGACCCCTTCTCTCCTCCTCCCTTCTCTTGCTCTATTCTCCTTTAATTCTCCTCTCCCCCCCACCTTTTCTAGCAGCTCCTTTTTCCCTCATCTCTCGCTGATAAACTGCATTGAACTCAGGAGGATGAGCTAGATTAGGCACTATTTGGTAGGCATGGGTTTAGTACAGGGAATGATTTGAAGGCAGAAACGATTATTAAATGTTCAGACTTGCAGCTGGTTGTGTGTGTGTGCGTGTGTGTGTGTGTGTGTGTGAGTGGCAATATGACAGGGAAAGAGATAAATAGAAAATAGATGAAGAAGCAACAAACCAAAGACGGAAGAATGACAGATAGGATGAACTTTTTAAGCAAGTTGGTTTAGTTTCTGTTGGTGCAGTTCATTTGCTGGGAAGTTGTTAAAAAAAAAAGAGCGACTCCAATGGTTCATTTTCTCTCCACCAGCGCATGGAGCATGTACACACATAACTCTATTAGAGAACTTAGAAGTTTGGCTTTGCTTTGATGGTGAGTAAACTAACTGTAACTCCACGCCAAAGCAGACCTTGAAGCCACTGAGAGGGAGGGAGTGTTAGAGGAAGAGAGACAGCACATCCCAGTTGTTTGTTCCACCCACCCAAGCTGAGCCCTCCCCAACCGTTTTTTTGTGGAGTCGGACATCAGACCGAGATGCCGCGAAAGATGCAGTAGATTAAAAGGATTGTTTCTGTGGCTGCTATATCCTCTATTGTACAGAGAGGCGGCTATAGACGGATCGGCAGTCAATTCATCACGTGTATTTATGCACAAACACACACACGCCCACGCGCAGAGGCAAACTAGCTCGCTTATACATGCACAGATATGGTGTCAAAATGTCGGCGCGACACGACAGGACCCCTTTCATCTGCATGTGCTGTTTGACAGTCCATCTATTTGCAGTCAGTCATTAGGCCACCATACAAAACTGACTGAATGTCACTGATGGAAAAATATAGAAAACCACGCAAAGGGGATGGAAGTAAACTGCATTTTTAGTTTTAACCAGTTTTTCTGTAACGTGTTTAAATTAACAGTATTTACTTCTTTTGACGTTAATCAATCCATTACGTCCTCTTACTTACTTTCTCTGCCTGTGTTGAGACTTTGAGCACAGTTTGGATTTTGGTTAAAATGTTGAGAAGATTTATGCCACAGTTTATTTCACTGTAGTCATTCTGTTATTTAAATCTTCTTTTGATTTCCCGTCATATAAAATGACCTTGAGCAGTCACCCTAAATGTAAGACCTTGTATCTGATAATTAGCATCTGGTAAGCTTGTTTACAGAGTTCTTAAATACTGAATGCACATTATTCATGCAGGTTCTTTGAGAGCAGCAGGGGGCTGTATTTAGTGAAGACTTTGCTCTTGAACTGAAGGAATCTCAGCATCTGTCCTCCCTGCTGAAGTGTCCTTGAGCAAGACACTGAATCCTTATCGGCTGTGAGAGCGTAGCTCTTCAGCTGACCCTGTGTTCTGACCTCCATGTAGGAGAGAGAAACCGAGGCTGCTTCTATTGGCCTTTTTTTGGAATTGATCACCCAAAAGTAAGAATATTATATTCACTAGAGTCTCGCCACCGGGAGGTCAGAATGCAGGGTCAAATTCGAAACAGTGCCTCTGGGAAATAATAGGGGTTTGCTGGTTTGCTCAAGGACAGTCCATCCACCAAAAAAAAAAGACCTGAACCTGTGCTGGAGTTTTTGTTTTACACAAAAAAAGATACCTTGCTGCGTTCTGGAGGTCATAGGTCATTTTACGTAAGGCCGCTCAAACATCGGCGTACTCTCAAACTAGTCCTGAACCTTCCAGGGAAAATGTAAATAGCTTTTGTTTCTTTTTTTGTTTTGTTTTGTGCTGTTTTTATGAACTTTCTCTCTCCAAAATGTAACTTTTTCTCAAGTTAAGAAAAGAGAACTTTTTCTTTATTTTTCTTTAGTCCGTTTGATAAGCTTTCCTGGGCTCAAAGGTCGCAGCAGCAAGCAAAATCCATAAGTCGGCCCAGACCAAGAGCGGAACTAAAATTCACAATAGTGATATGCATGCGAGAGTTTCACGGTTGTGCTCTAATTACGCTGTGGCTAAATTGCAGTCAAATGCTCTGAATTCCAAAAAAGAATCAAGGATTACCTTTTTAAACAATTACCATGTTTGAACAATTTGTTTTCGTGCTCCAGTTTGCTGCATTCCCAAACCCTCCTCTGGACTTTCAATTACAATTCATTTTGATTAAACATGCAAATACCATCCTTGATGGTGTCCTTTGTTAGCGTGGCCTTCTTTTGGCTAAAAACCATAGTCTCTTGAGTGTCCCTCATTTAATGAAGATTGAAGATTAAACAACGGGAAAGAGCCATTATTTTTGTCGGGGAATTAAAGTACCATCAATCTCACTTAATCACCTTCTTAATATCTCCTCAGACGCCAGCAGAAAGCTGTTCTCAGCTCAAGGTTAACATGCTTTGTTTTGTCGAAGCAAAGGGAGAGAGGAGAGAGGCAAGCAAACAGAATAGACGGAAGAAGCCGCTCTGTCCACCGAGTGGACGCGGATTACAGTGAACCGTGTTGTGTCGGTGGGAGGGTAGGGCCAGGAGGTTGATGTAGAAAGAAATGACAGCTATTGTTTGGCCTGTAATTATCTCTGTCTGCTTATTCGCCCGCTCACTTCCTGTAGAGACAGAGAATGAGACTGAGGGAAGAAGTGCCAGTGGTTTGCCGCTGTAGCCTTGTTAACAGGTGGTACAGTTTGTCCTTGATGACCAGCAAAGTTGCTCTCCCACTGTGTGTGTTTGTGTACATTATGCTGCTTTATGGCATTAATGGCTGGATGCGTTTTGTTTCTTTTGTTCGCCCATGCTGCGTAATTTTTATGTGTTTTGTATGAAAGTTATTTCGTACCTTTTAGGAAGAAGTAATATGTCGAGTTCACCGTTAGCGAAATAACTCTCCCAAGCTGTGTTTATTGAATGTGAGAGAATACTGAAGTCACAGTGATCGTGTGGTCGTTTTGTATAATCTTGTTTTTAGGGTTAACAGTGAACCTTTAGGTTACTGCTATAGATGCATATCCCAAAAGGTTGTAGGGAGCTGGAGTTTGAGTCCACCCTGGACCATTTCCTATGTCATCCCCTGTTTTTCACCACGTTCCTGTTTACTCTGTATTGTGTTTCTGTTGTGCCTTCACTTTCTCCATTTTAATTTGTCAGCCATAATAAACACAGAGATAGTACATAGAGATTAGCAAATGGCTAATATCGGCTGAAAATATCGGTGCGCTGAAAAAAATGGGTTCGACTTTAGTGCGTAGCACTGCCGACAAACGTTTTGCCCGCTGTGCTTTTATTGCAGCGCTTCTTTTAATCTCTGTGTGAGGTGAAGGAAGATGGACCCGACCACGTCGTTCACTTTACACTCTTTTATTTGCCGGTTGTCGTCCTGCACGCTCAGCTTTTCAGCCGCACACAACAACAACGTCCTCAGGTCCTGGCACGTTTAATAGGGGAGGCGTGATGAGCTGATAGAGCTCAGGTGTGTCCGCCTCCCCCGCAGCCGCACCACAAACCACGCCCACCACACTCTGTAACAACTGTAATCATTTTGTATTATTATAGTTAATGAAATTAAATGTTGTTAGCTTAACCAAAATATTACTTGTTGCCTCTGTCTTAGACTGACTGCAGCAATCCCAAAACTGGCAACCAGTGGGTTGTGTAAGACAGCTAGCTGATCTAAGCTAATTACCATTCCCCAGTGCTTTCACACTGAACTGTTTTCACCTCCCACAAACTAAACTACATATGTCTGTACATTTCTAGACTTTTGGAAGGGGAAGATCCCCTCCATCAAGAACATGTCAACACTGTGACATTGTAAGAAATTGCGAAGAAGTAACCAAATCATCCAACAACAATTCCTCATTGTGTTCCCGATTCCCGCTCTGTGTCTTCCTCCCGGTGCTCATGCTCACTGGCCTCTCGTTCACGCACTCCTGCTGGAAAATCAACAGAGGCAGCCGTTAGCGCACACCTAAATAGCGACAGACTAGCAGTCGCTGATTATGCTAAAAACACTGACGGGTAGTCACGCAACAATCCAGCGCCGATGGGAGCTCAGTCACTCTCTTAAATAGCTCCCATCATCCGAGGCTGATCAGCGGCAGGTGTGGCCAACCTCCCAGCGTGACACGCCCACCAGGCCTGACGTTGCCTGTAGCCCAAACCTCCGGGCACACACACAACACCTATACACAAACATGGAAACGAGGGACAGCAGCACCATATATACAACGCCACACATTACAACGGGAACACAAGCACAACGCATAACCACGGACCACACCAGCAACATATAAACAAG
Source organism: Pelvicachromis taeniatus (assembly GCA_015108175.1). Taxonomy (NCBI): domain Eukaryota; kingdom Metazoa; phylum Chordata; class Actinopteri; order Cichliformes; family Cichlidae; genus Pelvicachromis; species Pelvicachromis taeniatus. The sequence continues at coordinate 6,425 of VURO01019196.1, forward strand.
TCCAAACTGCTGCTGGACGCTGGGTCATCAGACCCAGGTCCCTGACACTTTTTAGTAGTACAGTTTATTTATTCATTCACTTTGAATCCCACAATAGCACAGATAGTAGATGCCATTAACTTAGTGGGTTTGCGTCATGCACACAACTATTAGACACACAGAAGGTGTTTTTTTTTTTGCACTTGACACACACCTGTTGAGCAACACTGGTACAGACAGCTGTGTTTGGAAGGTTAGGAGCAGCCACACATGATAATCAGCGTTCGTGGTGCCTACACGGGGCAGTAATGGCCTGACTGAAACCTGTGATTCTCCAGCTAAAGAACCACTTCCCCTCCACAGAGGGAGCGCATGTAACCACGGAAACCTTCTGTAAAGCCACACAAAAGAAGCCACTGAAAACAGATGGGGATCGAATACTGCAGCTGACTATTATTGATTTAATGTTTGAGAGAGAGAGAGAGAGAGAAGGTGGTGTGGACGGAAGATCAAGTAACTGCTTCTGGGCTCAAGTTTGTCTTCAGCAGCTAAACTGAATCTTTGATCTGCTTTCCACACATTCAGATCATTTTATCAGCCTTATCGAAATTTCAACTGTAAGAAATCACTGGAGATTGTCAGGGGAGGCCAACCAAGCAATGTCGCTCATGTTTGCAATGTGGCTCGTTAGACCAGAAGTAGGACTACAATCACCAGCTGCAGTCACGGACAGTGGAGTGGGTTTCCTACCACAGACCACACCTGAATGATAGAGACGCACCACAACAAAGACCTGATCAGCGAGGAAGCAAATAAGGAAAAAACAAAAGCAGGGGTAGATGGACGAAATGGTACGCAGTTATGAGCATGTCAGAATCTGCAAAAGAGCGAGTCCTGTTGTTAGACAACGTGTGCGCGACTTCCAGGTCGATTTCTGATAGTTTTTTTTTTTTAACATGTGATAATATCTTCCATTACTTGTGTCATATTTTAGTACTTAAAAGAAAAGGAAATTTAATTGTTACACACGGGGCACTGCTGATTCGAGCTAAATGTCTTGCGTAATGGCTTTAGGAGTAATTTGTTCTCGTAGGAGTGTTCCTCTCTACAGTAGCAGTGTTTCCATCTACTCAAAATTACCCCATAAATTAAGCAATTGCCTGAAATCTTGAAACCATGCGAGACTCCTATTACATGTGTTGTCAGCGTATACCACACGCAGAACGTGGACTAGCATCATGTTTGAAACCTTAACCTGTGTCCTTTTTTCCCCCCTAAAACTCAAAGCCTCAAATAACCCCAGTGCTTGTTTGTGCGATTGTTTATGCAATACTAATTATACGCATCTGACCAGTGACACGTGATTGTGGGAAGAATTGGCATCAAATTTCCCCAATAAAGCCTTTTATTAACACAGACAGACGGGCTTTTCTTTGCTGTTTATTAGGTTTGTATTTTTCAGCCTGTGTCTTCTGGGGTGAACGCTTTGCAAAGCAGGAATAATAAAGGCCTGTCACAGAAACCCACCTGATTTGGTGCTTACTTGTACATAATGTAACACTCACACACACATAGCAGACATCACACACAGACATGGGCACAGATGCCTCAGGACACGGTTGCAAGCTCTTGCCCCGTGTAGTTTTAAGCGTGTTGGAAATCGTATATTGGGGCCATCAAAGCAGTGCCCTAACCGTTAATGGCTTTACAGCTTGTTCGTTAGTTTTAGCCTGCTTAGGAGGGAGTGTGTGTGTATGCATGGTTGTGTATGTGTGCTGAGGGGAGGTGTTGTTTTGTTTAAAAAAAAAAAAAAAATCAGGAGTGTGTCAGGGGGAACTACATATACACAAATGCCTGAAAACGCACATCAGTAGAGGAAAGACACGCTTGTCTATATACACACGCGTAAGCAGGAGGGGAATGTATATAGTGGAGATTGACTCATATACACAAACACACACAAACGGTAAACCAGCATGTCGATAGTCATCTCTCTTTCTGCCTCTCTCTCTCTCTGGGAGTCCGGTGAGGCCTGGCCTAATTGAGCTGGCCTCAGGAAGCCCATCATTAGCCCTGCTGCTCCGGTCACACATGGCCACCAGATGTGAGTCCAGCCACAATGGAACGCAGAGGGCCACTCTTTCTCTCCGTCTTCCTCTTTTCCCTCCCTCTCTCTCTCTCTTTCGCTCTCTCTCTCTCACACACACACACACTGTCACTCTTCAGCCTAATAAACTAGCTTTTGTCTCCATACGGCCATTGTCCGTTTAGCCTACCACAGCCATAAGAGAAGTCATTGGGGCCTGAATGTGATGCTTTGTACTGACAATAGACAGAAATAGGAGAGGCAGAAGAGAGGGATGGTGAGGGAGAGGGGGGAGTGAAGGGTAACTAGAGAGGTTTTCAATGAACTCTCTGGAATTTTTATGGCTTGTTTTTGCCGTTTGAGAATTCAGTGTTGTGGGACTATGAAGTGCGGCACGGCACCTTTCTTAGCTTCCTCTCTACCTGGCTGTCCACTGCAAGACGTTGCTTGTGATTGGATGATAGACTGTGCATATGCATTATGCATTATTGCTGTTATTATGAGAGACAGATAAAATGAACCTCTTTAGTACGCAAATTTGTTGTAACTCGTCTAATGTTTCAGGTAAATGCTTCAATTTGTTACATGTTTTGGACTGCTTTTCACTTTACGCTTTATTAGAAAGCTTTCCAAGGAGTTAGCCGCTATAGCAGCAAAATAAAGCTCATGATTGTCGAATTAGATTTTAGAAAATGGTTGTGGGCCAGACCATTAGTTTGGTCAGCCACTGATGCCACATATTTCTAACCTTGACTGTTCACTAGACACAGCTGAGTTAACTTCAGGTTGAACTGTGGCTCTGAAAAGGTTGGGAGTCTGTTTTTTTTTTGTGTCTTGTTTCATAAGCAAAAATATAAAGTGTTTAGATGGGCCTGTCAGTGAGCAGATTGGCATTGCAATCCAAACTAAAGTTCCACATGATCTACCAGCTTTACATTTGGCTGTGCAAATGACTAGGTTGAGGACAGTTTGATTCTTTCTCACCAGCTTGGAAAAAAAACTTTGCTTTGTGGTACTCTTGAATTGTGTTGGTTTGGTTGAATCCCCTAACTCTTACTCCACGTCCAAAAAGTCAGCGACGCCAAACCCGACTTTGCGAAAACCATAAAACTTGCAAACTGCATTTTCACCTCACTAAATAAGCCACACAAAGAGCTCTGACCAGCCTCGATCCATGAAACTGGCGCAGCTGTTTTTAAGTGCAAAAAAAGGCTTTGCATTGTACTGCTAGAGACGCAGGAATGGCTTTACCTTGTCAGGGAACAAAAGAGAGCCTGATTTTCTTTGCTTTTCCGACTATTGCTGCTTGAAACAATGTCAACTCAGGAGTGACTTCACTCCTAGTACTGACGTCGGACTTCCGATGTAAAAGGGGCAAAGCATTCTCATTTTGAAAGTTGAGCTGTTGCTACCAACTAGCCTTGGTACTTACCATCAGCTAGCTTGGTACCCAAGTTGCTGCTGTTGGTCCTTGATGTCATCCAGCTGCTTGAATTCATCACTCTGAAGTTTTCCAGCATCACAGCATAGGAGTGCAGCTGGTAATGGTACTCCATAACATTAAAATATAGTGATAGAAACAACTGCCATTTAATCAGAACTAAGAGAACTACTTGGAAGAATAAAAGGCAAGCAGAAATTTGACAGTACATTGACAGTGTACCATAAAGCCTGATCTGTCTGTAGCAAATCCACTGAAACCATGTTCGCACTGCCTTTCCTCTGTTGTTTTCTAATGGTAAAAATGTCTTTATCTCACAGCCACTTAGAGGAGGTGTCTGTGCGTGTGCATGCGAGCGTGTGGGTTAAACTGTGGACGCATGGCAATACATGATCCATTTCGACGGCTGCCCTCATTTGAGACAAATGTAATTATCACGCGTGGCTGAGTTTTTTCTTATTATTGGAAAGTTAAGTCACTAATCTGTGAAGTTGTTCCTCGGCTGAATTAATTCAATTATCTGGCAGCACGAGTAGATATCAAGGTTTGACGTTTATGTCGTTGCGGTTATTTCTGTGCGTGTACAGTTGTGTGTTACGCATATGTGTGTTTTGATGTTAGTGTGTGTTACTGCGTGCATGTTGCTGACAGGCTGCAGTGTGCACGAATGTGTGCGCGTGCAAAAATGTGTGAGAACAGACGCCATGTTTTTCAACTCCCACTGGATCAAGGCCTTTTATAATCCACTGAGCCGACATAATTCCACCTCACTTACAATGGATTTGTCTCTGCTTTGTCTCCTCATTATTGTTCTCATTCACATGATAAGCTGCTTCACGATTCCATTAGCATTCTCTTGTAGCCGCCACCACTTTAGTGTTGGGGAATCAAAACTTTTTACTCAATTTATCTCGGCCTGACCAGCTGAATAACAGCCGTGAAACATTCAGTTGCTGTTATGGAAAGTAGGTCACCTCAGACTGTTGTCGTACTTTTGGGGTACATATGAGCCAAAGCACTTTATCATAATATCTCTCCTTGTTCTCTGTGTAAATCATTTTTTTTCTCTGGCCTGTTCTTCATTGGTAACATAACTAATCAATATCAAGACTGGATCATATGCTTATTTATTATCTGTTTATGCCACCATCTCTAGGATTTACTGAGCCCTTTATCATTTTTCAGCTCATTATATTATAATGTGGTTTAATGGCAAGCGGTGTGGTGGTACAGTAGTTAGCACTCTCAAACACTCTTGAGCAAGAGGGTTTGAGCGAGTCGACTCTCTTGGGTCCTGCTGTGTGGAGTTTGCGTGACTAAAGATGCATGAATGTTAGTCTAACTGGTGACTCTGAATTTGACCATCGGTGTGGCAGCTTGGATAGCCTCCTCCATAGGAGCTAGCATCTACTGTTTCAATTCAATTTTATTTATATAGCGCCAAACAACAGTCGCCTCAAGGCGCTTTACATTGTAAGGTAGACCCTACAATAATACATACAGTGAAAAACCCAACAATCATATGACTCCCTATGAGGAAGCACTTTGGCGACAGTGGGAAGGAAAAACTCCCTTTTAACCTCCGGCAGAAACAGGCTCAGGGAGGGGCGGGGCCATCTGCTGCGACCGGTTGGGGTGAAAGAAGGAAGACAGGACAAAAGACATGAACTTCAGCTCTGTAGAAACTTTGGCGATTGTTGGTTCATAGTCCCACCTTGGTAATAATTTCTGGCCGTTATTAAAGGCTAACAGAAATTGCCTATGGCACGTTGTTGCTGTGACTTATTAAATGGTGTTGCCTGACGTTGTCACAGTTTTGTTTTTTTTGTCAAAATCTGAACTGATTTATTTTAAAAATTACATCAATTGTCGTGTTTTCTGTGGTAGCGCCAGTAGCGGTGTCATCTGAATTGCCATTCGCTGTAGCCACGCCAGCAAGTTGTATTGTTGTTTATTGTGCATCATGTGCAGCGCATCCGCTTCACCGCAGCCGTTCAGAGCAGTAAGCTAATATTATGCTCTTGGCGTCTTTGATAGCTTTGACAGTTTAAGTTAAATGAGTGCACTTTTTTAATTGTTTCAGATGTAATACTCTCATTTAGCCTAAATACATTATGTTAGTGTCTCCATCTTTGACAAAACTGGGCCGTGTCCATACTATATTTGCTGTTTTGGCTATTGGACATTGCTTTCATTATTGTAGCTGTTTCAGTCGTGTTAGTCTCGTCGGGTTATTTTGAAAAGATTCGTATTTTTCCTGTGCTAAACACTGTACCAGAATCAGTCAGCTTCATTTTAGTGCTGGTTTGTTCCATTTAAAAGACAAATGTATATTTTTAATAATCTTTTAAAAAGACTTTTGGACTCTGGACAAAGAGCAGCAGTCGGCTGTAGCGTGTTTTTCTTCTTATCTTTGTTTTTTTTTTCTGGCTGTTTTTCTCTTTCTCTGTCAGACATGCTAATGCTATTGATCCTCATAGGAAACAGGACAGAACCATCTACAGATAAGAAGACAATGCTTGCAGCAGCCCATAGATTTCTTCCTGGTGCTCTAAGAGGTGCGATGCAGGCTGTATTGGAGTTCATGGGGTTCTCACAATCTGTTGTCTTGTATTGACAGTCTCCTCTGAGCTCAGCCTAACAGTCTGTTTTTATCAAAGAGGATGGCAGATTTTAGTAAGTCTATGTGTGTTTGGGTGTCGATGACTTTGTGTTTGTACATGCATATCACAGTGTGCGTCATGCTTATGCATTCATTTTTGGATTGTCTTGATCAAAGACCGTAGAAAAGACAATTTGTGGATTTTTTTTTTCCCCATGCATTTTTTTTTTTGTGTGTATGTATTTATCTGATGTTTGAGCAAAGGTTTGTTTGATATATTTAACTAATGTCAGGGTCCCAGACAATGCAACTCCAGTGTCAAGGTTGGCAGTGATGGTTGCTATGGTGACGCTGGCAAACAGATCTCACAGATCTGGGCTCTCTTTCTCTCCTCCAAGAGGAAGGGAGGCTTTTCGAGACTGAAGAGCAGAGAGGGACCTTTTATTTTTCTTCTGCCAGTAGAGTGGTGGATATTGATCAAGAATCGAACCCATGTCGCTCAGTAGAGAAGCCTAATGCACTTCTACTCAAGAGAGGAGAAGGGAAAAAAAGGATGACCTGCTACAGTGTATCACAGATAAAAAAAGAACGAATGATTGACAAAGAGTGGGAGAAAGAGGGATGGACAAGGGGAGCTTGTTTTTAGGAGCAGATCAATTAGGTCTTTGCAGTCTACTGCTACCATCTGCATCTGAAAGAGCATAAAATCTCCAGTCAAAACGCTGCCAAATTCACACATTCAGTACAGTACATAGGTGTTTTCACACACGAACCAGTCAGTCTGAGCCATACCTGCTCAGTGTGCCATGCAGGAGGGAGAGTAGTTAAGTGAAACGTGTTGAGCCCTCTCAGGTAATTACATCTCCATGCTAATGTCTAATTAGACAGCTCAGAGGGGACTCATCTGCACTGCATTAATTAATACAGTCAATCCACAACTTACATGCGCACACATTCAGTGACAAATGCACACATCCCAATCCATTGGCAGGTGTGTGTGTGTGTGTGTGTGTGGGTGGGGAATCAATCTGGCCTTTATATTATACTGGTCCCTGCTTGTGTGTGTCCGTGTGTGTGGTCAGGGCATGAACATGGGCTAAAAGGAAATCTGTGCATGTGTCCATACATGCCAGGACTGATGCACACTGTCAGCTCGATGACATTTACAGCGTGTGATTTGGACTGTGAACTTACCTGGAATTAGGATCGTCTTATTTGCTAATTCTGTTTGTCAATATTTGAGAGTAAATCATGCAGCATAACAAGAAGAGGCTAAAGACATCAATTTAAATGGGAAAAAAACCCTCTAATTATGATTTGTAACGAGTCTTAGAGGGCAATAGTTTCCAATTGCGAGGGCTGGGAACCCTTCAAAGGGTCACAGGAGATGGATGTTGTTCCATAGATTTAATAATGCTGAAATGAGTCGCTTGTAAGTCAAATAGCGATTTATGCTGACAAACCAGCAAAAACAGAGGGGGAAAAAAAAAACAATGTTCCAGGTCATTTTTCATAATCCTCAGAATTTTACTTTTTTTTTATGTTCTACTTTCTAACAAGATTTTTAGTTTTTGCACTGTGATATTGTTTTGTCACATTAACTTGTTATGTCTTGTTATTTATTAAAATTAAAAGGACAAGATTTAAAAATAAAAGGAGGAAAAAACATAAGAGGTGTCTTTTCTGCTTGACGAGACTGTTGTTGCTCTTATATGCTAGAAAGTTTTCAACATTTTTATGTGTAGCATCTGTTATACTGGACAAGTAAAATGTGAAAATATGGTCAACAAATATATTATGATGGCTTTCTGTCATAGTTATAATTTACTTGTCCTTCTTTCTGTAGGAGTGAAGTAACTACCGTATTTTCCGGACTACAGAGCACTCCTGAATATTAGCCGCACAACTTGAAATTATGAAAAAATCATATTTTGTTCATACATTAGCCGCACCAGACTAAAAGCCGCAGGTGCGCTAGCGGGCTAGTAGCGCTAGCGGGCTAGTAGCGCTAGCGGGCGAGTAGCGCTAGCGAGCGGGCTAGTTGCTAGTAGCGGCGGTGCACGGCCCGCCTTGCAAGGGGAGGGGAGGGCAACGGAGCGACTGCTCCACCAGCCTCGGAAGAGTCCCG
>VURO01019197.1:0-11288 GCA_015108175.1 Pelvicachromis taeniatus
CACACACCCTCTTCATGAAAAGTCCTTTCAAAATGTGACATGTGTGATGGAAGAGCAGGGTTGTGAAAAGGTATGAAAGCCACAGATTTACTGTATTACATGTCAGAAGCAAGGAAAAACATGTCCATCACTAGGCAACATCGTTGCAGTGCAACTAACATTTGCACAATCCAAAGACATTCAACTTACAAAGCAAACAAATCAGCAAACGCTCACTTTTAAGATGGTAAAAATTGGTCATTCCATTTTTCTGTAATTTCATTTGATATTTATTCATTGCTTAATTAAATGTTTCATCATTTTCATCATTATTTTATTCAATTTGTATGCCCTTGGGCTTAGATTTCTGCAGAATATCTTTCTAAACAAGATAGAAAAAGCACGCTGCATTATGACAGCAGACATTAAAGGACTGGGAAACACCTACTTATCTACCACTTAATCGCAGAGTTTGATTTTCCTCATACAAATGAAGCTTGTTTTGGAACTGAAGATTAAACCAAGCACACTTTTGTACATTATATTTAGAATCATTTCTCTTAAAGAGTAATGATAACGGGTGTATGTAAAATATGTAAAGACAAAATATTAGCATATCACTTTATCACAGGCGGTATTTTAAAAATCAAGGCTAAGATGACCCAGCTAGAAAACTGACAGACAGACAGATGTTCAACATTTAAATGTCTGTCTTCAGACTCCCACACACAGTCTGTCTGTTAGCGTGATTGACTGTATGATGTGTATACGCAGTCACTGTCACGCTGACCATGTGTCTACAGTCATCTGCAGTAAGGAGAGACACACACAGGCTGGCAGGCAGACAGGCAGACTAAACGTCAGATTAGGGTGGCAGACAGACAGATTTGAGGGGGGGAAAAAAACACTATGTACCACTATTTGGAGGAAAAAGATAGCTCAGGAATATCTCCTAAAAGATTTAAATCTCTGTTCACACAGAGGACCGGCAGTGTGGGGATGTGAAGATACATGGTCAGGGATGGAGATGATAATCTTAATGGACTGGTCGTCTATCTGTAAGCCACTGATTCACACACATACACGTAAAGGAAGGTTTAAATATCTCAAAAGCTTTCTCCAACTTCTGATCTGAAATCAGCTTACAGAAGAGAGGAGAATTATTGCAAATTAATTTAAAGACAGTGAAAACATGTCTTTTTAAGTTTAGAGCATTGTATTGTTAAAGTGATTGTAGCAGAGTGTCCCATGGGATTTTACCTAGAGATAATACACAGAGATAAGCAATAAGCCTTTATATGGAATATTGCACATTGACGGCTTATGGCTACTTTTGTGTGCATTTGTGTGTTCCCGTGCATGCATTCATGACAGATGTCTTCATAACTGGAATAATGGAAACCACTTCTGCCAGGCCCCAAAGCCACACAGGCACATGCACACAGGAGCCCTTTGGCTATCCCATCCACCTGAAGGCTGGCATAATCATGCATAAGCACACACAAAGTTGGGTTGTCACATCTACTCAAAGTACAGGTTAACTGCTGCTTTAAGCAAAGTCTGATATTACCCGTCTCTTTAAATATACTTATTTTACATTGTTTTCAAGTTTTTTCTTATAAAGCATAAAAGATAACAAAACTATTTTTCAGGTTTTATTGAAGATAACTAACTGTTGTATAAACTAACACTGATTAGTACGAGGGGTTGAGAAATTAAAGTGAGCCAGATTAAGACCATGGGTTACACTTTAACCAAGAGTCATCAGGAAATCCCAGACTCTCGTGTATTTTAGTCTTCTGTGCGCTGACTGGATCATTAAACATTTACTGAACATGAAAGGCAGGAACTGGTCACTGTGACAAGAGGAACCGTGGAGATTTGCGGTAAAGTTTCCGCCCCAAAGTGAAACATGCCAAAATCAGTTTGTAACCTTCTAACTGTAATGATTAATAGTTAGTTAATGAATGGCGTTTTCTGCAAAGACCTTTGCCTTGCCCAAAAATCACCTCCAAACTTTCTACGAACCTTCCTGGGAAAAAGGAAAATGTGCGTCATACAGGTGTGACCCTCAAAAGCACAAAACAAAATCACTGTGACAATCTTGAATATGTTATTTTATGCAAATCATTACAAAGGACTCTGACTATGAATTATTAGTACCAGTAACAATATAAGTCGTATCAATGCATTCGTGAAAATAGAGAGTACAACTATGATCTGAGCCCAAGGTCTGCAGACTTTGCCTTCATGTTGCCAGGATGTTAAAAGTGAGCAACAATAAAGACTGCAGTAGAAAGGAGCATCTAATATCAATACCAACAGTGCTATCTTCACCTCTTATTCACCTCACACAGCCCTGCAACATACAGGCACACCTGAACAGCAACACATCAAAACTTGGCAAAGCATCCGACACCTGAGAGGAGAGGTCAGCAAAGCTCCCGTTTCAGCAACATTTAAGTATTAAACAGTTATCATAAATGTTAAATGCTAACATTATTATGACAACCCAACCGTTACCTCACCTCCAGTAAACCAGCAACTTACTAATCTGTTATATAAAAAAATAAATCTTCACTTGGGGCCCAAGTTCAGTGAAATCTACTAAATTCTGCCACAGCAGATGTAGAATCTGCCAAAACGATTTTTAAAAACTTGTACTCCTTAATATGATTTGACAGTATTTCTACCCCGCTGGGCACCCGATAGGTCTCTATTATTTTTATATTGAATAACGTGTGCAGTGGAACATAGCATTCCTATGTTACTTTTTAGGGATTAATGAAAGTAGCACTCTCCAAAGTGATCTATCTATCTATCAATCTGCAGTGTGAAGGGAGTGTAGCATATCTTACAAACTTGTAACCTTCACAAGCAAAGGACAACTCCCTTATTGAAGAGAAGAGAAGAGAAGAGAAGAGAAGAGAAGAGAAGAGAAGAGAAGAGAAGAGAAGAGAAGAGAAGAGAAGAGAAGAGAAGAGAAGAGAAGGGTGTGTTTAGCTACTGAAGGAACAAAGTTACTCAGAGCTCTTTTATTAAAGAGCAGGCTCAACTAAACAAACAGCACCTGGAAACTTCAAACCTCCCGACAGCTGTCTAGCTACACAGACAGACAAGCACAGGAAGAGAGACACAGAGACAAATGGCAAATAGATTAACTGACAACCAGGTTGGCAGAGTCACAAAGACGGGTGACAGCATACCAGTACAAGAGTGCTTCAAATATTTAATCGATTCAGGATTGTCACTGTAGAAATTTTTTAACAAGCAAAATAACACTAGACATGAGCTGAAGGTTTATGAAACATTGAAACTATCTGACATTGAATGAAATGGTTTAGAGTTCTTCAAACATGTTCACACTGAGGAAGGTCTAAGTATTACTACTGTACTTTTATGCTGGCTTATCAAGGTCAGGAAAATAAAAACCCAAAGAAAGCTCTACTGACATGTCAACGTGAGTTTGATTAAATACACTAAAATAACGGACAAGCACTTAGCCTATGACTAGTAAATGGGATGATTAGTAATGTTGCTAAAAGATAGGATGACAATGGATGACAAAACAAAGCAACATCACCACAACCAATGTCTATACAATGAAAAGGGAACTCTGCGTTAAGGTGGAAGCTATGGAGGAGTTACGACAACATTAAAACCATGAAAGATGAAGCTCAGCTCTCGGCTGGCTACTCGTAACTCACCCTTCTCAGCGCGCCCCATGTGAGCTGGATCCAACAGAAGCAAAGCAGAGAATAACAGCACAGAATTAGGTTGGAAAGCATGCACAGGTTCACAAACACAAAAGAGATTTTCATTACATGTTGTTCTGACAGCAATTTTCTTACTTTATGTACTATTTCTGGTCTATTCTGGATAAACCTCTGGTTTTATCTTTATATATTCAAGAAAAGCGAGAATGAAGCAATGAAATATTGCCCCATGACTTTCTTCAGCTTTGCATCCATCCTGATCAGAAGCAGCAGCAACAAAATCAATGCTTTCAGAAATCATATGCAAGCGGCTACACTCCCAACAATAATTTGTAACTTTAATAACACAGTTGAATGCAATCTATTTAAAAAAGGCAAAGCAAAGAACAAGTCTCAAGTAACAGAAGTTCACAGGAACTTCATCCAAAACACACCCAACCTCAGGCTTCACCTTCTATTTCAACTAATCCCCATGAACTCCAAAAATCAAGACCGTCTTCACTTGCTACTACTTCCACCAATCTCTCACTCCTTTATGCACATGCACACATGAGTCATATCTCTGTTGCATATATCATTACCATCACACACTAAAATGCACAACTGGTGCTGAGGCTGCTCATGTGCCTGTGTGAGTCAAAGTGTGTGTGTGTGTGTGTGTGTGTGTGTGTGTGTGTGTGTGTGTGTGTGTGTGTGTGTGTGTGTGTGTGTGTGTGTGTGTGTGTGCACTGTAATGTAATGTAATTAATCAGCTGTGAGTGTTGATTACTTAATCTGTCATTAGCCAGCCATGTGTATAAGGGTGAGTGAATGTGAGTGTGTGTATGTGTGTGTCAGCCAGCAGCATTTTTCAAGGCCCCCTTGTACCAACAGCTGTGACCAGAGCCAAACAGGGCAGAGCAGAGATTGATGATACAGGACTAGCATCATCATTCATCAGGGATGTGATGTTTCAGGGATTTGGGATGTGTTTTGGATGTGCTGCCTGTCTTGGTTTCCAGTGGAAATTTCTTTCTTGGTTCGCTTTCTTTGCTTGATTGGTGATTTAAACCCATCATGACCCAGTATCTAAAACTCAGTCCTCTTTATAACATAATTTAATTTACTGTATGTTTTCTCTGAGTACTCCAGCTTCCTCTGACAGTCCAAAGACATGTGTGTTAGGTGAGCTGGCAAATCTAAATTGGCCGTGGTGTGAATCTGACCATGAACGGTCGTCTTTTTTATAGTCTCTTTTCCAGTTGTACCTACTCAGCTCAGCTCAACTTAACTCGGTTTTCAGAGTTTTCCTGATGCCAAAAACGTCAAGCCAAAAAAGTGACGTCAACAGACTGCATGCCACTGATTGGCCAGGGAGTGGCTGGATGACTCACGAGGCTGAGTCCTTCACAAGAATCAAACCCGCCATTTTTGAGACCCAGCAACAAGGGAAATCACTATAAATCAACACCGTGGTCAAAGGACAAAGTGCAGACATTTACCATCGGTTTAGCAGCAAGAGTATGATTGTGAAGATGTCTGGGAGTTTTGGTCCATGTTGCTATAAAAACTCCTCCCACATTGAGGTGATATTCAAATGTAATGGAAAACGCTGGAAATGGAGTAGAGTCAAGTCAAGTCAAGTTAAGCTGCTAAGTAGCTGTTAATGGAAAGCAGACTAGCAGCGTATCCAAGGATAAGCTACCTGACCAGCATGTCATACAATTACATCATTTGCAAATATACAATTTTTGCCAATATAAACTGTGTATGTCACAAATCATTGCGTGGCATTGTATTTGTCATCTTAAACAGAGATAATTGTGGGTTTTATTGTGTTATAAAGTTATAAAAATGGATAAGAAGTGTAGAAAGTTAGTAACATTAACTAGTAACCAGTGTACCGTCCACCACTATTTTCATCTGCTTATTATTATGTTATGAACACCACAGAGAATAACTGATATAGCCCACATCTGCAGTCAAACGTTTGTGTTTTCAAAAAATACAAACTTTTCTTTGAAAGGCACTTCTTCATGTTTTAAGTCTAATTCAGTATCCGCCCTCTTTGCAGTTATTTCGCTGTGACATTATGGCATCATCACCACAAGCTGCAGAATTTCATCTGCATTGTATGGTCTCTGCTGGTTGCTGCTTTGCTGCTAGTCTCTCTCTGTTTGTATACCCCTTTAGTCACAGTGGATCAGAGAAGAAAATATACTCATTAAAAAAACAAAACAAGAAATCAAATGGCATCCTCTTTTGGGAAGCAATGAGTCAATCAGTGTGCAAAACATAAACATTTTCCGCACTTCCACATCCAGAGCATTGAAAAAGAAAAAAAATGGCTTTTTTCATATATTTTGACTCTGCCTGTGTAATAATAGCTGTTTTAAACTGTGTTTTCTGAGTTATCTAAGTTTCAGCTTGTTTTTCATTTAGGTAAAGTACAGCATTTCGAGAAACTTCAGTTCTTGACAAAGAACAAATTTTTACGTCAAAACATCAAACCTTTCCAAAGCAGAAAGGGAACGTCACTGCGAGTCATTTGAAGGTAAAGAAATCTGCCACGATTTATCAGTGCAAATAGTGCTCTGTTTATTTTCCACGCTGTCACATCCTCTCGTATACGTCTGCAAAAACTCATGTAAACAAGAATTTCTTTATATTTTATTTTGCAAAAGTGCCCAAAATGTTCAACTACTGTACATACTTAACCCTCAAACTCATTTATACTCACGCACGCACACACACACGCACACAGTCTAATGAGGGATTAGCTAATGAATTCTCTCAGCAGATTAATTACATTTTACAGACTTCCTCCCCAAACAGCTGAAGAAATGAGCCAGCCACTTTCAAAGCAATGGATTTTGTAAAATCTATCACTAAATTGAAATCCGTAGAAACAGATTGGCTCTAAGCAAAGGGACGTTTCATTTGAGGAGAAGACATTAAGATAGATCTGAAGGACTGCAGACTGAGGCATTACTTTTAACGAGAAATAAATAAAAAGGCCTTTGATTTGGCGCCATTTTACATGGCATGAGTAGAATGAGGAGGCATTTTCACATGAATCGAAATGAGAAGCAAACATTTCAGATGCTCGTCTTTTGTACCACTGTACTCCGGAGGGCTTAAAAGCAACGGCCTCCCTCCTTCTCTGTAAGCGACAGCAAAACACATGAATTGACACACACGTTTGCACCACACACAAACACACATACACGAGACATGACAGACGCACACAGTGATTCACATGCGCATACACACACACACATACACTCCCTTCTGCCGTTTTCACAGTCTCTTGAGTGGAGGAGATGCCCACGGCCAAAAACCAATGGCTTCTTATTTGTCCCCCTCCTCTCCTCTTTCTCACTGTCACTCCATTTCTTTCGCCTTTCTCTATTAAAACACACAATTTTATTTCATCTCCTAAATGGGGCGGAAAAGTAATTATAATTAAACTAACTTGGTTCTAATGTTCGAAATACTAAAATAATTTACAATTCTAATTAAACCAGCTCAGATGCTGTATTCAGTGGCACTGGCAGCCTTTTAATTCGTCTGGAGACAGTGATGGAAAACAATTATTTCACTTCATTAAGATTAAAGACGCCTGGAATCTGTGTCACAACTCGATCAGAGAGGAGACAGATTTAGAAAGTTGTAAAATTAACATAAACTTGGTTACTGACTTTGTAAAGACAGCTTGTTCAGATTTATTACACTGACTTTGTAAGTGATTAGCCAAAACAAAACTGTGCATAAAAAGTGATAAGAAGAGGCAAGAGACAGGCAGATTTAGAGAAATGCTTTAAATTGCAGTTTGACTTTCTAATTAGGAAACTAGAATAGATTAAAAAACTGAAAGGAGACAAATTTAGCGAGAATGCATCTCAGCACGGCCTGAAAATGACTTCTTTAGTGCATAATGGATGGTTTTAATGCCTTGCCACTAATATTTCTTGTCCTTGTCAGTGATAAGAGTGTAGCACCCAAACACACATTTCCTTCATTACTAATTTTTGGTCTTATAATTATTGCTTTTTCTCACTGCCAGGTCATAATGGCTGTATTAATTATCAGCCTGAAAACCTTATCTGTATCACTGCCTGAACTGTTGCATAAAAATGCTGCCAGTGATAAGTTTGCACAATCTGAACAGTCTTATTATCGCCTGTTAACTTGTATTGTAAGCTGGTACAGAAAATGCATGGAAACATATGTATGTTTACACTAAAAAGTGTGCTTGTTAATTGAAATCACATCATTTTCCCCGCACTGATTTACTACAATTATTCTCACATTTGCATGATTTTATCACTAAATATGTGGCTCCTTTTCTGCAACAAAGCCAAAGTTCTCCTTCCTATCCCCCTTTCCACGCTAATGATAGCCCACGTCTCCGTGAAGCGGCATCCAGTCACTAGTATTTGCTTGCAAATTAGCGGCACTTAAATTCCCAAAGAGGCCTCAGAGAAATTCCACACATTTGTTACCCAGAGGACCAAATGGCCATGGGAGGGGGGGTGATATGGTGGGAAAGAGGAGGGGTGGAGATAATAAAACCTCCCCAGTTGAAGCTGAAATTAATGCGTAATTTTAATGCAAATCATTAACAGGGCTATTGTGAACACTAGAGCGTAAAATCATGATTTTATGTGTGACGCGTGATGTGTTCTTTAGTGTAACTTTATTGTATGGCTGTGATTTTGGAGGTCAGCTTTCAAACAGCTGTGTGAGCCTCTCGTGCCTCTCTGCGCGTCGGAGATGAGAGTGGAGCAACGGCTGAATGCGGAAATCAAACGCAAACAGGTACGACATCGAGCGCTTACAACGAGAACGTTGAGAGTTTGGTTTCTCGGAGCTCGGGGAGTTTTCCTTTGTTGTTGTTGTTTTTTGTAACTTAACCACCGGATAACTTCCGTGAGTTCATTTAGGCGACTTGCGAAGGCATCGTCCCGGAGGCGAGCAGCACTGTTGCGGCGTTAGTCCCGTGCGTACGTGTTTCTTGCAGGCGAGACGGACAAAAGAGGTTCAAAGGCTCACTCTGCGCTGCGGGTTACTGTTTAAACTGAAGTCCCGAAGTCAAGCAGAGGGGTGGGCTTCAAACGCATCCCCCGGAAAATGAAGTTTAACGTCTGGTTAACGCACTCTGCGCGTGACCGTTTTGATGGGAAGTTTCTGGCAATTCGCAAAAATCACGCATAACTTCATGAACGTGGTAACTAGAAACCAGTTACCGAAAAAGTATCTCAGTCTGATCTCCTCACTCACACAATACCAAAAAGCAATACCCCCCTCTATCAACATGCGATCGGCGTGCAGACTATATTCCCAACCATTAGGTTTGATTGCATGCAGCGAGAATAAAGTTGGAGCAGACGAGGCTCATTTGGTTTGCAAATAGCCAGAAGCTCGTGGCGCTCGCAAACCCAACTGTCCGCTGGCTGGAACAAAAGAGCAGCGCTCCTTTGGAAAGTACTTTTAATACATCACACAGTGCTGGGTGATATTAAATAAAAAGCTCGCAAGCATTTAAGGACGTTAAAGGTCAAAACAACACAATCCATCATGTAATTAAGGTGACACATTAGCGTGTCACGGGATATAAAAGCAGCAAAGTGCACGAGGCTTTTAATAAAGGTTGTGCAAATCAACCCTGTCTTGCTACATAAATATTATTATACAGTGATGTCCGGGCACACGGGAACTTTTTTCTCCATTCATGCGCTGCGAGACTTGCGAGACTGCACTGCTTCACGGCTAAGCTCGGATCTGCTTGAAATCTACAGGAATAAACGACGCTCGGCGCAAAAAATGTCAAATCTTTCCACTTTGCTCGTAACTGCAAATGAATGCAATCCTTCGTTTTATTCTTATATCAGAGGCATAGAAACTCTCGGGTCTGAAGACCTGCGTTACGAAAAGCCAAGCAGAAATGCAGCAACTTAAGTTTTAGGCATTTAAGATAAGAGTTGGCAATCCAGGTGATGAGTGAGCTTACTCGTTCATATAAGTGAGTTAGAACAAGGCTGCATTTGAAGCACCGCACACAGGCGACTTGCGAGCAACGAAGCGAGCATTTCACCTTTTATCATTGTCAAAAAAAAGCATCTCCACCTCATGAAAATTACCATTCCCACGTCCGCCGTCATTTAAAAAGCCCACATATGCGATAAAACAGGCGGTACGGTGCATTTTCAACACCGAGGCTAACTTTTCTCGCACACCTAAACACACCTGTCTGGAATTTATAAGCTTTAACCAACGAGGAAAAAGAAACTGTCGTCTAAACTTTTTCTTCTAGCACACGACCCAACACAAACCACTTCAAACTGTCGTGTTTTTCTTCTTTTTCCTCTTACCTGTCGGTATTTGGCCGGAGACGTTACCAACTATCGAACAGAGAAGCAGGAGTCCCAGGAATACAGAGAAGAGTGTATCCATGTTTAAAGCCGTTGCCGTTCGAGAGCGTCTGTAACAGTTTCTCCCCCCCTGAAAGTTTTTTTTTTCTTTTTCCTCCGTCTCCACTCTTCTTTATCTATTTCTTCAGCGGGTTATTATTCCTCCTGTTGTGATGAATTCAGCGGATCCATTCTCTCTTTTTCTCTCTCTCTCTCCGGTTTCTCTCTTTTCGCTTCCTACGGGCTCTCGCGGACTCCACACTTTGTTTCACGCAGAGTGCAGTGAGGAGCGCGAGGGAGAGAGAGAGAGAGGGAGAGGCAGGGAGGGCGAGCTCAGCAGAGAAAATGCGTGACGTCACAAATCATGAGTTTATTGAAAAATAAGGAATTAATAGATATAATGTAACAACAGCACCATACTTTCCTATTATTTTCTATTAATAGGAAATATTAATAGAGATTAATGGAGTTTTTTTTTTGTAACTTTATAGTATTCTCTTATAACTCTGCAGTATTGGTGACATGTTTATGACCCCCATGCCATTAAGCTACGATTACATTTTAGATTAAAAAAGAAAGAAAATTAGCTTGATTTATCATCTACTTGACCCTTTATGTTCTTTCTGGCAAGCTCTCTCGCTCGCTCGCTCTCTCTCTCACACACACGCGCGCGCGCACACACACACACACAGACGATACTGCGTTCATTTTCCCGGAGTCGCATCCGAATTCTAAAAGTAAGGTCCCTAACCTTAAAACAAGTCTTCACCCTTCTCTTTGTCCCCACAGATGAGTGGGGTCCTCTCAATGGGACTGCGCAGACATATTAGGTCCGCACAACATGAATAACGCCAGTATCAAAACACAGAGAGTCATAACAATGTCAAGTATGTTTCCCACTGCCTTATTCAAATTCTTTTATGTAATCTAGCTGGTGCTTTTATTTTCATTTTAACTTGAACTGATCTGACTACAAGTGAAGAGGAGAACAGAAGGAGTGGAGAGAAAAAAGAGAGCACAATGTCCTGCGATGGATTTCATTTCTTACTGCTTAGTGATTTGTCATTATTAAAAAGTCATTGTTTCATTACAGCCTTCTTTAAGTAAGTACATTTTTTGCATTAAAATGCTAAAATAGTAAAAAAAAAAAAAAAAAAAAAAAAAAAAAAAAAAAAAAAAAAAAAAAAAAACAGTTATAATA
>VURO01019198.1:0-13210 GCA_015108175.1 Pelvicachromis taeniatus
ACTTCGCCTTCATTTTTGTCAGCTGTTTTTATTTTGCTTTTTGTCTTGTTTCCTGTCTGCTCTCGGTCTAGTCAATCTTCATTTTCCTGCCTGAATCTGGAGTCTCTTGCAAAATGTCCTTCCTTTCCACACCTCCAGCATGCAGTGGGAGACCTATTGTCTCTTCCATATTGAGGTCTCCTACTTTGACATCTCATTCTACCTCTTCCTCTGCCCCTCATCATATGCTAAACCTGCAGTTTGTCTAAACACTGGTCTGAGACGATCTAAGTATTCAGCGGGTGTCTCAGTGTCAGTGTGTTTTAATGCGCCAACTTTAGTTTTTGCATATAACCCCCCAAAATATACATGCTGCTCTACTGAGTCCTGATGTTTTTAGATAACAACTATACTTTTGAGCTAGCATCCTCTTTTATGGAAAGGAAAAGTAGAAATAATATTTCCGTATAAAATGCTTTCAACCCCTTCTTCTAATTTATTTTCAACACAAACATATAGAAAATAATTTTAATAAATTTTTAACACTAGGCACCCTGCACTTCCTGAGCATGGGCTATTTTTAAACACACACAGAGACAGCAAACACCCTGGGCTTTATCCTCCAATGGGCCCAGTTTGTCACTATTTATTTAACATATTTCTCACAGTTTCTCTTACTCACTTTTGCACTTTCTGTTCACCTTATACGATATTGCTTACACCTTATTTTCTTGTTGTATTATATATATTTTGTATTATTTTACTTCGGCACTTTCTGAAACCTTTTATTTTTATTGTTTTTCTTTTTCTTTTTTAAACACTTTTAGGTGTCTCCATATTTCTATACTTATTTGTCCTGCGCCTGGTTACTGCTTTTTTTTTTATTTATTTTTTTTATTATTATTTTTTAGCCATTGTTCATCTGGGGTTGGTTTTACTTGTTTATTCCCCATTTTATTGAAATTTTTATTTTTATTGAACTGAGAATTTTATGAATTTTATTATTCCTGTACTAAACACAGCAGGCTGTCATGTACTTTTCACCAGCACGCTTGGCTTGAGAGTGGTTACAGACACGGCCTCCTACTCCTCCCCTATTGGTGGAGCGGTGTCTGTTTTACGAGACGAAACTCAACCGTTCTCTTTTACCACTGGTACTTCAGTACATGCAGAAATCAAACACGGAGAGTTCCTCAGCAACACTTATGCTGTTTCAAAACAGGTTAACTCTCCCACAGTTTTTAAGGACACTGTTAAACCCTGTACGTACACGTCCAATTCCGGGTGGACTTCCCTTTTGGCCTATATTTATCGCCCTTGTGGCTATTTTTCTTTAAAACAGATTTTTCTCACCCTCCTGTAGTCACTGGGCAGACTAGGGTCCTCAACTGCGTCCCACCGTCGTGGACCAGACTTATACACGGACCTGGACCCGAATTCACGTCCCAGGGTTTTTTTCCTCATCTAAGAGGGCTGTGCACAGACTCCCCGTGCTGGCTCCCCACGGCGTCGGGACTCAGTTGGCAGGACCTCTGGTTGGATGAAAGTCACGAACAACTATTCAATGTTTTTCCATCCGGCTCGAAGGACCAAGATAAATGTCAGAGGAATACTCTTTAACATTTCTTCAGTGACACAGAAGCAGAGAAGAATCACGCTGCAGCAATATGTATTTTACTTGCAAGGGCCAAGTCTGTGTGTCCTCTCATCATGACAAACAGACTCGCAATGCGAGATTGCCCTGCCTCTTTATTTATACTTCACGAGTTTGGTTAAAAAAAGGAAAAACAGTCATTGTGAAACAATCATTTACTGCTAGGTAGACAAAAGCATAGGGCATCTGTTTCCTGTTTTACTGCTGGAACGGGAAGTGTATCCGTTTGAAACAACTTATCCTTCGATGTCAGCAGTTTCATTGTTACTTTACGCAAACAGGCAAGCACGTGGGAAATGACAAAAACAGTATTTAGATAAGTGAGACATTTTACAAAATATCTTCCAACAGTCTCATTTGTTGTTTGTTTCTTCAACTACATATCAATGATCTACAAATGAGTCAAACATAAAGACACCTAACTTAAGGGATGGAATGGTTTTGCTGTTACAAATAACTTAGAAAAGAAAACAGTTTTGTTTGTATCTTATCAGCCTATCACAGCCTATCACAAAAACACATTTGTTTCCATTTATTTAGTTTAATGTATGGAAAATGCCAAAGATAAGAGTTTGACAGACATAAAATTTTATTTTTGCACCAACAACATGATTCCCAAAGAGCTATTAGCTGAAACTGGCATATTTCATATTTAATTTCTTACAAAATCAGAGGAAAATGGATACGTTCCAGACAAAAGAAGAAGTGTCAGGCTTATAGCACTATCTACAGAAGGTAAAAAGTATCTGAAAAATACCACACATTGACACATTTGATAAGAACTGGGCTGAAAATCTGTGGCAACAGGTCTGATGTAGTGCTGAATCCAAATTTATGGTTTGTAATAAGCTATTGTCCGTATGTACAGAGGAGATCAGGAGAGTGGTACAACAGTAACAACACTTTCTCAGGCTGAACTCAGGACACACATGCTCACACTGACACACATTCACCCCCCTCCCAGAATCCCACTCCTCCCATGCTTTCCTCCCATCCGATGCAGATGGAGGACCAGCATCACTTTAGGACGCGCAGAGTTGCGGCGTCCTTGATGCTGCTGTGTGCATTGGCATATTCCCTTGTTGCTTGTCTTGTGTTTTATGGTGTTATAGTGTGAACACACATGTGCTTTTTGTGCTGAGGAGTTTGTGTCTTCTGTTCTCATTTAAGGCATGTGAGTTACCTCAAACACCCTGACAGTGTAGTAAAAGTATATCTGGATAGAAAAACACACAGTCAACACACAGCTATCAGTCATAGACTGGCCTCCCCAGAGCCGGATGTCCACAATACTGAAGCAGAGCGGGATTGTCTCAATGGCAAATGCAACACAAGGCAGAAACATGTTGAACAATTAATGTTTAAAATTAATCGTTCGGCTATGCTGTTTTGTTTTTTAATCTGGGTAATGCTTTGGGCGGCCACTCCCACTTTCTGGTATTGAGACATGAATGTTGCCCTCGTGTATTAACTTTACCTCAGTGATACAGGTGGTGTGTCCTCCATTGCATTACTAGCAACAAGCTCCAGAGTAAAAGCTATTCATTCCAGTGTTGGAGCAATAGCATTAATTTTCCTTCTCAGTGGGCTTCACCACTAGTGCTATTGAACTGCACCTTTTTTAAATTGTATCACCTCCCTGTTTTGTGAACTAACTCCCTGTTCATCTACCTGTCTTTATAGCTGCTGGCCATGCTCATGACCATCTGCATGATCCGTCAGGTCAAACGTAACAATGCTGATGAATCCATTGCCATGGATGACAAATGAAAGGAACTACCACACATGCAGGTCCTCTTACCTTTAACCGTTGCAGTGATTTGGGGTATAAAAAGAGGACTCTGTGGTCAAGATGTGACCTCTTTTTATTCACTTAAAGAAAAAAGTTATTTGTTCCTTGAGCGAAAGAAAAGCAGGTGTGATGCAGGATTACACTGCTACCACTTAGACATTTTCTCCCAGCTGTGCAATGCATAGCTTAAAAAGCAAAACTTTTTTTATGTGTTATTTCATGCTATGCGGTATTGTAGGCCTCTTATATGGAGCATATTATAGAAAAGAAGCAGCTTTGTTAGCCTTTGGAGTGTGGAGTAGTTGAAAATCAAAGAAAACTACTAAAACTATTAAAGTTCATTCAAGAACCATTCAGTTGGTTTTAAGAGCTTCAAATACTGATCATAACATAATCAGTTAAATATAAAAATGTTTACTGGGCCAAAATGATGAATAAGAGATTAACGAAATATAATGGTGATTCTAAAGAAAGGCCTAACTGAGAGGCTGGGTAGAAAATGGATGGAGTGATGGATAGAGTAAATTGTGATTGGCTGGTTCAAAAGGGATTATGCTAAAATCAATCATCTTCTTTAGAATGGACTAAAAACAAATCTAATTCAGGTAAAATAGCAAAAAATGAAATAATCTTAATAATCTTAATTAAAGTGAGTGAAAGATTGACGATGGCGAGGATGATAGGGAATGACTATATATCAGTGGATCTTATGTAAACACAGTGATCTAAGGAGAGATGGAGATGAGTGGACACTTGACAGAGCATAGATTGGAAAACCTGTAGATGTTCTGGGTGTGTTCCTGGCAGTTCTTCAGGATGAGCAGTCTAGAAGATTGGATCTCAGAAGTCTATCATTGGAAATTCCAGCAGAAGAGGGATCAAACTACCGCTCAAATTAACACGAAGCAATGGGAGAAGATGCATCTTCAGACCTGGATTTGCCCGTTTCTCCTCTAACCTCTTTCCTCCCAAAAATGAGAACAAAATCAGCGTTAGCTCAGAGCAGGTTAATTAGATGCATATGATTCAGGTGAACTGATTATTATTATTTTGTAATTGTTATTAACATAATTTTTTCCTTTACTTTGCTCTGTCCAAATTGCTTTAATAAAACTTCCTGCCAAGTCTAAATTGTGGGCTTTCATTTTTTAACCCTCCGTGAAACAGTAAAAGAAAAATCTGAGTATTAATATTTGATAAGTACAAATAGCTCCTACAGGTTCCTCTACCTCTTAAAATCCAACACACCCTTGGGACTACTATCCAGGCTTCTAATAATTAACAACCAGTTATTAACAAGTGCCTGATCGATAGGGGCGCTGCTGCTAACAAGTGAGGCTGATAATACTAATCCTGCAAGGGTAGCAGTTGTGTTGAAAACTCGTAAAAAAATTCAAAATTATATTTGTGGTTGTAATCTCCTGCCTACGTGTTCTGAGTCTGTGTGTGTTTGTGTGTGCAGTTGTACGTTGTGTGATAACACAGGAGCCTGCACGTGTGTTCTGGTCACAGTACTGTAGCATAGCCGCAGGTAGGTTGCTGTCATGTTGCTCTCAGCAGAATAAAAGTTTCTTAAGGCCATTAGCTGTAATGTGACTATGACCGAACTGCTGTATTTTATTCTGTTAAATATCTGACTCATCCAGTGTGAGTCTTGAGCTGAATTCACTAACTGAAGGTTTTATAGACTTTTCTCTCAAGGGTATAACTGCAATGCTAGCATGGTAAGCTAGCCAGGTTGCGAGTAGCGAAAGAAATCTCTGGTGTGTATTCTGCTTGTTTATCAGGGGAGCCAGGTCCAGCAGACACACAACACACACAGCTTTATATTTCTGTATCACATGGAGATGTTTGTTTTGTAAAATAATTGACTTTCATAATCGTAGGTGTTTGTTAATATTATTTTAGTGGATTTAAATTTAAAGGTTTTTGTTATATTTCAAAGCACCATAATTTGGGATCCTGGTTATTAATTTGTATTTCTATTTATTTATATCATTTTATGTGTTATTTTTATAAGTTGCATTTTCAGTGATACTTAAACTCACACATCACATACTCATCTTTAGAGCCTGACTTGCTTTTGAAGCCTCAAGTGGCCCTTAGAGGAACTGCAGGTTTTTGAGAGGTTGGTGCTTGTCTCTGGTACACCACCCTTAGAGAGAATGCATTAAAACAAAGATTAATAGGGTTTTTTGTTTGTTTGTTTGTTTTAACAGCAGGTTGACCCAAAACAGGTGTGGAAAAAGATCCAAAAAACTGGCAACAGGAGGGATGGATTTAAAGTCCCAGGGCTGGCAATTTGACAAAGAAGAGAGAAAACGATGGTGGTTCTTATGTTCTGGGACTAATTAGAAGACTGGAAACAGGTGTGCAGGGAGAGGTCAGGTGATAGCTGAAGGCAAGAAACACTGAGGACTTTGAGACAGCAGAAACGTGTCTGCAATGATAGTGATGGAAGTTGACTGGAGGACTAATGTGGTTAAAGTGCTGAAGAGAAATTTTAATCCAAAGATAATTTAATACCATCCTAGATGTGATCTTCCACAAAGTACAAGCACAGAGTCTGGACGTTTAACACCAATCAAGTCACTGAAACTGCCTCTCTTTCATCTAAAAAAACCAAAGCTTGTCTCCATCTGTCTCTTTTCTTGTCTGCTGCTGAAACTAATAATTACTTTTATCACATCCAGAGTTTAAAACTGTCACAACATATATGGTACATCAAGTAAAACCCTTTGTAAACACCTTCTTTGTTCCTATGACCTTCAATCTGAAAGCTCTCTATTAAATCCTTACTTTTACCTTAAAAATCTGTTCCATCACCACACTACCAAGCTACTTTTATTTATTCTCCTATTCTACTTTATTCATACATTATTTTAAAGCATCTTTTGTTGTAGATCTTTCTGACACCACAGATATGTACTCCAAAATAAGGATAATGGCTTATGTGTCAAGCTTAAAATCAGAATTTTCTGTGTGATAAAAGTGTTTTTCTTTGTCCCTGGTTAATTCACTATGGTAACGGCATGTTTTGGTTTAAAACTGTCTGAAAGCACCAAAGTTTTAGAGCTCTAATGTGCTGCTATCACCTTACAGATAAACAGCAGCACTGAGAGCACACTCAGTGATAAAATTATGAACTTAAATTAAAATGTTTATTTTACTGCTCTTTGCGAAAAATCACCAGAATAAAAATGTGTCTTAGTAAAAGCAGTGTTGCATTTTACTTTTATATTTTTTAGATTCTTTATACATTTTTATCACCATTTTATCAAGATTATCTCATTATGTTTTACTGGATTAGGTGTCACTCATAGGGATCATTTTGTGTCCAAGAACCACTTGCACAGAACCTAAAGCAGGAAGCCCTGCTTAACAGAGAAAGTAGATAACTACTGTTGTGATAACCATACCAGAAGCTGATTTTCACCAGGTTGCAAAACAAGTGTGAAAAACAGGGTATCTGATGTACATTAGACTAATTTTTCATTGCAGGCCACGTACAGCCCACTTTGATCTTATGTGGGCCACACCAGTGAAATTCCCAATTCTGCCAGTAGACAGAAATTTAACTATATGTTTAATGAATAAGCTATATTAATAAGGAAAAGAAGTGAAATTTCAATTGTCTGTCTCATTTTTTCAATATCATAAAGAAAAGCTGCTGTGGTAAATGAAAGAAATGTGTCAGCATGACTCTTTTTGCTTAGATTGTAAGTAAATGCATAAAATTAAATTTAATGTTAAACAGAGTGCTTAACTTTTAATTTATTGTAAACCAGGATGCAGACATTTATATTGTGCTTTGAGGCACTGTGCTGGCTGCTGAGATTCAAGAAAAAACACTAACCAAACCTAAAAAAAAAGAGATAATATTATAAAATAAAAAACAAAATAAATAAGTCCTACACAAACAATTAACCAATTAAATCCAGTATAATAGCACAAAAAAAAACATTTTAAGTATTTTAAAAGTTAATTCAGAAATTAACTTGCTGCTGTTTTAATGGAAGGTTGTATATTAAAAACAACAACAACAACAAAGCACATACCCCATCAAAAATCTATTGTTTTTCTGTCAAATCAGAACAGCTAAAGATGCTAAGACTAGCTGCAGCCACTAGATGGCAGCACAATCAAACTAAATGCTGCATGGCTCCAGTGCAACTCTGTTCACAGTCTATGCTGGTGTGAATTAGGTAAATTCCAATGTTGGGCCATTCTATTGTTTCTATCTTTATTAATTTCGATAGGTAAATGTAAAAATGTAGACAAATGGCACAGTTTTATTCATGTCCCCCATCTCAATACAGTGACATGTTGGATTAACAGGGTTTGTCAGACCGGCATGTAAGAAAACAAGAAAGCTGTGGCCCTACTTACTGAATACAAGTTATGCAGTGAATAAATAATTTTTTGGACATCTTTGCTTTTCCATGATATCACTATTTTTGAGAAAGCATCTTTTCAAATACACTCATACAGAACACACACACGGAAGGAAGGGAAGGGAGGGGCTTAATTTTCCCTTCATAGTTTTAATTTTCAAACCTCTACTGAAGACAAAAATGTATATCAGTTGAAGTGAACTTCAGAGTCATAAGTCTAAGGCGCCTTCATTTAGCATCTGCTTTATTAGGTTGAAGTCTTTTAGGTCTAGAGCAGAGAATGCTGTTTAACTCTTCTGTCTGTTCTACTGCTCAGTTAAGACTGGTCAAGATGGTAGATTAATTTCAATTTTCAAAACTGGTCTGCACAAAGATCTGTGGTCTTAATATAACTGAAGCTCAGTTACAGAGCTCAAAACTTTGTTCTGTTCATCAAAAATCTTTATGTATGTCAGGGTGGTTATGTGATGGGTTTGCTTTGTCTGCTTTGTTCTTTAGCAGGATTGCTCAAAAAGTTATGGACTTGAATTAACATTTTGCTACACTAATTGGGCTTGAGAGCTTTGGGACACGGTCACATTTCTGCAACAAAAAAAAAAAACGAAAAAATAAGTTATGATCAGCATCATCTGTGGTTTGTTCCACATGTAAAAAACAGTACATAAAACTGAATGTGTCAGAGTACTCGGTCTGTGACCCAATATTGGTATTTTTGACTTTGTGATTATATTACTTGATGTTGATCCATGGTTTCTCAGTAATCTTAGCTGTGTTATCTCTGCCTGTATGTAACTTTCCCTGTGTTACTGCTTTCAGTGTTAGTTCCATGTTTCTAGGTTTTTAGTGTCTTAAGACACTTCTCCTTTTCCAGTCTTTCTAGTTCTCATGTTCTGGGTCTGGCTTGGTTTATTGTGAGTTTATGTTCATGAACAATTCCCCCCAGTTACTGTGTTAAGCTTGTGTGCCCTGAATCTGATTTTCAGTCTGTGTGTTTCATGTTTAATCTTTATAGTCCTTGTCCCACGTCAATGCATTTTGCTTCTTTGTCTCATTATGTCTGATTTGTCCCAGCTCTGTTTCGACCTGTTCCCCATCATCTCGTATTCCTGCCTGTGTATTTTAGTCCTCTTCTTACTCCTGCTTGTTGACGCGTCGTACCCTCATCATGTTTCTACTTTCAGTTTCCTTGTATTCATGTTTAAGTTCTCCAATAAACAAAGCTGCGCTTTGAGTTTAATTTTTTCTCCCAATGTGTGGAGTGTGGACTAAGGCTATCCAGCAAAGCACTGAAGCCTTCGAAATTAAAATGGCATCTTGAAACCAAACACTCCACGCTCGCACGTGGCTTGAAAAAGCTGGTGAAATATTTCAAGAGAAAAGAAAACAGACAGCAAATGCAGAAACGGTCTGTTGTGTCACTGACTGCTAACTCTAAATGTGCTTTAAAAGCTAGCTATCTTGTATCCAGACTTGTTGCACAGAGTAAAAAGTCTTTCACTACAGCTGAGGAGTTGATTTTGCCTGCCACTGTATGTGGGGTGACTTGATCGGAGAGACTGCTGCAAAGAAGCTACTGATCATCCCACTCTCAAACGACACTGTGAGCCACCGTATCACGGACATGGCCTTAGCCATACACCATCAGCTTCTGGAAAGAACAAAAAGTAGTCCATTTTTCTCTTTGCAACTAGACGAGTCCACTGGTGTAATGAAGAAATGCTGTTTTGTGTAGAGCTACCAACACGAGCCACGGCTCAGGAATTTTCCGCTGCATTGACAGCTACTTCACTGAGAACGACCTGGACTAGCAGAACTGTGTTGGCGTGTGCAGTGATGGTGCAGCTTCAATGACTGGCAGGCATCATTAGGCACATTCTTGATCGTGCACCACAGCCTAATGGACCCACTGTTTTCTCCACCATGAAAACCTTGCAGCAAAAAAAGATGTCACCAGAGTTCCACAAGGTGATGGATGTAAGTTTGAAAACCATCGACTTTATTAAAAATAACGCTGTGAACTCCAGATGTTTTGCCAAGCTTCGTGAGGACATGTAAGCAGATCACGTCCAGCTGCTCTATCGCAGTGAGGTGAGTTGGCTTTCAAGAGGACTGCTCCTCAAGCGTTTGTTTGAACTGAGGAATGAGGTCTTCTCTTTCTTCACTTATTATGCCAATTCAAACTTCACAGCTAAGCTTGCCTACCTCTGTGACATTTTTTCACTGCTGAACCAGCTGAACATTTCACTTCAAGTTAGAAACAGCAACATGTTTTTTGTTGCAAACAAAGTTGAGGTTTTCAAGAGGAAACTTGCTTTTTGGACTAAGAGGGTCCAGGAAAAGAGGATGGACATGTTTCCACTTTTGTCTCACATCTTGGAAAACTTCCCTCAGGTGAAGTGACCCTGTCTGTCAGCAACTTTCACAACTGGCAGAGAGTGGCTTCCACCCAGGCTGGATCTGATCGTGTCTCAGAGGCAGGCTCAAGTGTCTCATTAAGAGATGAACATAAAAGGGGAGTTGCAGCTTGCCAAAAAAATGGACTGTTGTGACTGTTTGTTGTTGTTGTTGTTCATTTGTCTCAAATATAAAGAGTAACTTCTGGTTCTGCCAGTGAAAAAAGGTTTACTGCTGAAGCAACTTTCAAATACACACAGATTATAAGGCTATATTTTCATTTGCACCTTATTTAAATTTTATAACTGTTTATTTATTTATTCATTTAATTGTATTTATTTTATCACCACCTTATTTATCCACTTTCTATTTTCCCTTTTTTTTCTTGTCTCTTTTGGTGTTATAAAATTGAATTATCAATAATGTTTGTGTGTGTCAACAATGTTTTAGCTATTAAAATGAAGTAGATTTTATTTAGTTATGAAATAAGTCAAACCAAAAGCAACATCAATCTATTCAATAAAGTGTTAATATCTGAACAGGTTAAGAACTCCTGATCTACAGTATATAATGTCATCAAAAGAATCTGCAGAAATCTCTGCATGCATAGATGAAAGGATGAAAATCAGTATCGGATGCTCGAGACCTTCTGTCCATACATGTAGGTTAAAGCTCTGTCGTGTAAAAAAGAAGCCACATGTGAGCATGATGCAGAAACACTGCCATCTTCTTTGGCCAAAGCTTATTTAAAATGGACTGAGAAAAATTAGCAAACTGTTCTGTGGTCATATAAATCCAAATTAGACAGTGTTTTGGAAAATATGCATGCTCATGATGAAAAATCATTTTTGGAATTTAACAATATAATATACAACATAATACAAAAAAGGTCATTGGGAATGCTTATGCCGGATGCCTTTAGATAATATACAAGAGCATCTAAATAAATATTTTTTTATTGCACTCAAAATAACAATATTGATCCTTAAATACAAATCACCAATTTTGAACATCAGTTATAGATGAGTGTGAGGAACAAAAAAGAGAGAATGCTGGCCGAAGTTGGTGGAGATTCACAAAAATACAGTCCAATATGACATCTCTTAAAATTTATTAATATAACATGTATTCCCAGAAATTTCATGGACTTCACTGTCTGAAAAGTCTGATCACATTTTTTAATCGTTTCTGCTTTGGCAAAAAATTCAATTTAAAATTGGATTTAAGGATAATTTAACATATATTGCAAATTTGCTTTCAAAGAATTAAAAAATCAATGGTGTCATAGGTTTTTGTACCAAGTACATGAAGAGAGGCAAAAGAGAGTGAGAGCGTATAAAAAGCAGAAAGCATAGTGTGTAAAGAGAACCCAGTACCAACAGTCTTGGAGTGTTTTTTTTTTTTTTTTTGTCGTTCGGCACTGTAGCAATCAGAATTATTGTCTGAAGGCCAAGAAAAATGGCCAACGGATTTATTTTTCCAAGTGGATCATTATGGCCACTTGATTATTTATTTATTTTTTAATTTATCTTTAACCTTTAAGTTGTTACAAACAGAACAGACATGCCTGGGGATAAGAAAGGGAAAGACGTGGACAAGAGAAGGAGAAGGGAAAATAAAACAGAGGGGAAGAGGGACAGTGAGAAAAGACAAAAAAACACTGGATCACCTGCTGGGAGAGAAAAAAGAAAACAAGCAAATAGGGAACAACACAGTAGGGAGACCACAGCAACAACCTGGATAACTATAACTAACAGTAAATAGTAAATATTGAATGTTACTGAGCAGCACGCAAGACCGACAAAGCACGGTATGCTTTGAGGCAGCAGCCAAGGAAGATAGTGTGTGTCTGTGAACACACCTGTGTGTGTACACCTGTATTCAAAAGGTTTATGTAACTATTTTATAGTGGGTGTGGGGACCCATAGATCTGCCCCCCAGGACATGAAGCAGGCATAGAGGAGACCCCCCAGAGTGAAAGAGTCCAAAGAGGACCACCGGAGAGGCAGCCATGCCACCCACCTGGAAAGAGCTCAGGAGAGCCCCAGACAGGGGGTCACCAAGCAGCCACAGTGCAGAAGCTACAGGGGGCTGTGGTGACGTGCCGGCAGCCAGCTGCACCAGAGTGGACCGAGCCCCAGGCTCAGAGGTCCGAGGGCCCCCCACCCTCCGGAACGGCCCTGACTGAGCCACGAGTGCCAGGCCCCATCAAGGAGCCACTGGGAGTGAGCCAGTAAATACCTGACCGCCCAGCCCCGGACACCAAGAACCACCATTGAACCGACGGCTGAGGGCATCTGTCACCGGAAGGGAGTGTGGTGGGGGTAGATAGGCTTCCACATCTTGGAAGGTCCTGAGATGTTCCCAGAGAGGTGGAGACTAAGACCCAACCTGACACATAGACATAGAAAATGGAAAAACGGACACAAACATGTAATCTCACTCTCATGCACACATGTACGAATACTCAGCACTCGCCAAAGCTGGACAGAACAACAGAAATGGACACGGTACACACACTCACACTTTCCTAGCATTCTCTATACCCCTAGGTCCAGGTACCATCATCCCCATAACAATTCGCCCCAAGACCCAAGAGATGTTCCCCTTTGCCCTGTGGTGGAGACAAGAAGACCGCCCCCGGTCCTGCAGCAGCAGGGAGGCCCAGCATCTCCGACCCTAACCAACCGACCCCCGCCTCTGATGGCTAACAGAGAACGGGGGTGTGAAGACCTCATACTAAGGGGACTTTTCTTGAGGCACCCATCAGGAAAGGAGCAGGTGCTCAAGCCCCTTATGCCCCCCCTTCTGCATGTGTCTGGTGGTAAGAACCATGTGGGGTGTATTCATCTCTGTAGTGACATCATCCAAGTTTCCCAACAAGCACACTAGAGAGGCACACTAGAGTGTCTGAAATGTTACATTTCAGACACTGTGATGCGTCTTCACTTGTCTAGTGCCAAAACCTCTGAACTGGTGGACAGAACCAAAGAGTGT
>VURO01019199.1:0-11761 GCA_015108175.1 Pelvicachromis taeniatus
GAACCACCTTAACTGGCTCCTTTCGATGCGGAGGAGCAGCGGCTCTACTCTGAGCTTCTCCCGGATGACCGAACTTCTCACCCTATCCCTAAGGGAGAGTCCAGCCACCCTTCGGAGGAAGCCCATGTCCGCCGCTTGTATCCGCGATCTCGTTCTTTCGGTCACTACCCATAGCTTGTGACCATAGGTGAGGGTAGGGATGTAGATCGACCGGTAAATCGAGAGCTTCGCTTTTACACTCAGCTCTCTCTTCACCACAACAGACCGATGCAGCGTCCGCATTACTGCAGCCGCAGCACCGATCCGTCTGTCGATCTCCCTTCTCCCATCGCTCTTGAACAAGACCCCGAGATACTTAAACTCCTCCACTTGGGGCAAGGACTCGTCCCTGACCCGTAGTGGGCACGCCACCCTTTTTCGGCAGAGGACCATGCCCTCGGATTTGGAGGTGCTGATTCTCATTCCCACCGCTTCACACTCGGCTGCGAACCGTTCCAAGGCGAGCTGGAGGCCATCACTTGATGAAGCCAACAGAACCACATCATCTGCAAAAAGTAGAGATGAGATTCTGAGACCACCCAGAATGTCATGTACCCTCATCCAAAAAATAGCTCAGTAAACATAGAAAGAGCGAGCCACTCTACCAAAATGTATTTTCATTCAGTTTAGCTTCTAAACAACATTGCACATCTGTCAAGGAGTCAAGGATTTTTATTGTCATTCCAACATAAACTTTTACAGGAGGTGAAAAAGATATTTCCCCCTTGGGTGCTGGTTAAAAGCCAAGAAAAACGAGATCACAAAAGAGCAATCTACACAGAAACAAGGAATTTAAACCACATTTAGAGTGCCATTTAGTATAAACTGGAAAACATATAGTATAAATAAGAGCATTATCCAAATAAATGTGCAAAGACACAAATGACCTCTCATGTCCATTAACTTGAGCTGAGAGCAGCAGAGACTACCACCAAAGTTACATTTGATTTAACCCACGTGAAACATCCTAAGTCTGAATAGCAACTTGAACTGATGGAGAAAAAGACACCAATGCTGCAGAGGTCTAGACCCTCTGCAGCATTGGTGGAAAAGGGTGTTACCTGCAATAGCACGTCCCGTATTAGTGTGAAGAAACGCTAACTACAAGCTAGCTTGTTATTCCTCATCTGTTTTCTTATGTGTGCTCTGTTTAATACACCCAGTTAATCTGTGCATTAATATTTAGATTGTTTAATTATTTAAAAGAATAAGTAGCAATCATGTTTTTCTTGAGATCAGCCCACCCCCTGCAGCCAGGGCACCATGCCTCTTGCTGTTTTATTACTGAGGGAGGGAGGGAGCTGTGTGGGTCTGTTTTGCTGAGGCTTGTGTTATCTGTGTGTTTGTAATTAACACTTGCTGGATGAATTATATACCTGGCCTCAAGCAGAGTTAATGATCGAAGGCAGGCTGGTGTGAACTCTTTGCAGTTCGTCTCTCAGGCAGCTCAAAACATGTGTCACTGGGTGTCTTCGTCAGAAACTGCATGTCACAGTTGTGGGGTTTTTTTTACTCAGATTTAGGTCGTGTTACATTTGCAAAATTGACATGATGAATGTTTTTCCTGAGTGGCTTCCAATGAAATTTTAGTACATAGATCTGTAATACTTGCAGATAATGGCCTTACTTGGAAAAGACATCTGAATGTAAGCATGTTTTGCAACAGGAACCTGTATTTGTCATTGAGCATTGGGGCCTTCGAAGATGTGCAGGATACCGTACCACAATACAATAATGGGCCCATCACCATATGAATGCTTGCTTTTGAAATATCACGCACTCTCCCACAACCAACAGCATCCTACTTATCAGTTGCTACTTACTTTAAGCCTGGTGTAGAGTTAAGTTTTTCCATTATGAATTGTTTGATAGTCTTTAGCTTTGTCAGCTATGGTTTTGTGATTAAGCCATTCTTTATCACGTGACTCCAAAGAAGCTAAATGTCATGTAATCTTTAACCCATGGTCACACATCGCTGATGCATTTTACCTTTAAATTATGAAGCATAGTTTCAATTCCTGTTCTAAATGTATTAATAATAAATACATAATAAATTGATTCAGTGTTTCCCTGATCATCAGTTATATTAAACTCCTACAACTTATAAACATGTTGAAATTATTTGACTATTTGCGTATTATATATGACTATTTGATCAGTTGTTGTAAAAGTATTGATTGCTGTCACATTAACAGAAAACAATCTAAATAATAATTGAAAGAAAAATTTTGTGTAAAGTGTTGTACTTTAACAAAGCCACAAGGCTCCTCACCCAGATCAATAGTCTGGGAGCGAGGCAGTAGTCTAATCAATACAAGCTCCAGATGGAATACGTCATGCATTTGTTATCAGAGCGAATCTACGCAGGAGGAAAATTGGGTTACAGTGATTCACAACTGTCAATATGCATTCCTTTACTGGTGATAGAATGGGAGCATATCTCTCCTAGGTCTAAATAAATAGCAGGGTAATGTCCTTGCTTGTCTGAATGAGATGATATTCAAGCACACAGACATCGCTTTGTTGGCTCTTCCTGAATGTTTGCTCATTTCCCTGTCCTGACATTGATATCAGAGAAATATGCATTACAAGCTGAACTGAAATCAGTATTTTTCACACTGTCAGATTTAATTTCGTATGTTTGGGGGGTCGTTTTTTTCAGTACCCCTGTTTAGAAAAGGAGAGAGAATGAAAGATTGTATGAATGTTAGAACAGGACCGTAAAACACGGGGCACAATGCCTCTTTCAGCTCAGAGGGTGCCATGCCAAGTGAAAGCGAGAGAAAGGAAGATACCTGAAAGAGGTGAGACATCTGATAGTCTCCTTTACACACACCCACCAAGCCGACCATCCGTGCATTCAGACACAGACAGGCATTTCCCAGAGGTACTGCTTTGGTGAATAAAAATCAGAGGCCATGCTGCATTATTTTCTACCATCCAGCAACTCCTCTGCTTCCTTTTTTAACTGTGGCTTTGATTATCTCTGTTGTTCTTCAAAACATTTTTATTACGATTGATTTCCTTCTTCACCTCTTCCTTTCTTTGACATTTGCACACTGAAAATTTCTTTCATTCTTTTCATCCCTCACATATGATCTTTTACCCTCCCTTATTCCTACTGTAATAGTGTCTATTTGAATAGAAGAAACAGAATACCAAATAGAGAGCGAAACATGAGAAAGAAAAAGAGAGTGGAATGATGTCACAGCTCAGACGTGAATAGCCAATAAAACAAGGTCACCACCACACATGTCATCCACACTGTCATCATCCTCTGGTTAATGGTAGCGTGTTTCTAATGTGTTCCACTGACTCATGCTTTCATTATTCCCATGATAATAATATGACAAGGCCCTCAGACAAATCATATTTTGTACTAAGCTGTAGTCAGTTAGTTCAGAGTGGATGTTATTCTAAAGCGTAATATGACTGCGGTTATTTTATAGTGGTTATTTTGCGCAGTTATTTTGTGCATCGCTACACAGCTGTGGTCAGAAGTTTACACAGACTCATCATGAGCATCAATTTATGGGAATTTGGAGCTTTTAATGATTTCTTTGAACTGTTCTTTTTCTGTGATGGAATGATTGTACAGAACATCTTTAATAACTCTAAAAAACAAAAACCAGAATTCAGTGCGCACGTTTAAATCTACATAAGGCATACAGTATACATGCATATGTCCCTTAGCAAGTTACACCTTGACCAGAGTCTCATCAACAGGTTTCAAGAATAATTCTGGCTGGATAAGTGAGCACTCTTTTTGGCAGAGAATTGTTTGGTTTCCTGACATGGACCAGGCTTTAAAGCACAGTCCATACGTTTTCAAAAGGGTTGAGGTTGGGGCTTTGGGAAGGCTTTTGTTTAAGCTGCTTTCTGTGCTTCATCAATTTGCTTTATCCATTCCCAAACTAGTCTTCATGTGTATTTGTGATTATTGTCCTATGGAACACCCAACTGTGTCCAAGTTTCAACCATTTAGCTGCCGATTTGAAGTTAAGCTGAAGAACTTGGAGGTTGTCCTTCTTCATTATACCATCCACTTAGTGCATTGTACCAACATCACTGGCAGAAAAACAGCTCCAGAGCATGATGCTACCACCACAATGCTTGATAGTCGGTATACTGTTCTTAGGTTTGAAAGCCTCACTTTACTCCTCCAAACATACCTCTTGTCATTGTTGCTAAATAGCTCAAGCTTTTCCTTTTCCTCCCTTTCACCAAAAGGCCTTTGGCTTTTCCATGTGGCCAGCTGCAAATTTCAGTCAAGCTTGAAGATGTCGACCTTAGTTAGCACCCTAAAGTCAATGTAAAACTTGCTTAACAGTGGACAGTGATGCTGTCGCAGTTGATTCGAGCACTTTCCAGCCCATGGCAGGCTTGAGTCTTGGTGGATCCTGAACATCCAAACCCATTTCCTCTCATCGGAGGGTGATGGTTTTGGTCTTCTTTCAGACCTTGTGGTGGCATCTGAATAACTTATGTACAACTGTTTGAACCGTTGTACATAAGTTACAGTTGTTTAGAAATGGGTCCAAGAGACCTTCTTAACTTGTGTAAATCTACAATTTTCTTACTTGGACTACCCCATTGTTCCATGCATGCCATGCTGTCAAACAAATAATTTTTATACTGGCAAAAAGAAACTATTGGTTGTAGTCAATCATCATCAAAAACAAGTTAATTAGGCTTGGTATTATAAAGTTGAAAGACACTGCAAAACTTTTAGCACCACTTATTAAAAGACGTAATTGAATGTACTATATATACACAAATGCACAGATGACGGCTGATTCTTAGTCAGCAAAAATGTTTTCTTTAGTAAACCTCACTGAGTGAACTAAACTCTGACACAGTCACACCTAAAGGGAGTCTAAATATTTCAATTAAACAAACTCTGCTATGAGAGATCTCTGTGGATGGTATGTTTTGTTGCTTTTAGTCATTCCTGCAAGATGATTCACCTCATTCTGTGAATTTTTCAGTGGATGCTGTGAATTCTTATGCTCAGATAATTTTTACAGATATGATTTACAGAGAGCCCTGCGACAGACTGGCGACCTGTCCAGGGTGTACCCTGCCTCTCGCCCCGAGACAGCTGGGATAGGCTCCAGCGCTCCCCAACGACCCTGAAAAGGATAAGCTGAAGTGAATGGATGTATGGATTTACAGATGTCCAACAGTGTAAATGACACTGATGGTGATGTCAGTGTGAAGGCATGAAACAGTTGTTTAAATTCACATATTTAACATTGTTGTTCTCCTCAGCATTGTCTGGCAATGACACATCTTGTGGTTTTACATAAGGTTGTGAGTTTTAAAAAAATCCCATAAAATGAACTGGTTCGTTAAAGAGCTTTCAGTGTCTTTATCTACTTGTTAAGCAATGGCATATCGACTCTGTTCCTGAGTCCAGCTGTCTACTGGTTTGATTGCCGTATTTTTAACATGTTGTCATGCTTTCT
Source organism: Pelvicachromis taeniatus (assembly GCA_015108175.1). Lineage (NCBI taxonomy): Eukaryota > Metazoa > Chordata > Actinopteri > Cichliformes > Cichlidae > Pelvicachromis > Pelvicachromis taeniatus. The sequence continues at coordinate 5,508 of VURO01019199.1, forward strand.
TGTTTTATCTTATTTTTAAACATCAGCAGTTACCCCCTCCCTGTCCATTTTTTTATAAGCACTACTAACATGTAGCATATCTTTAAGCTAACTGTCCTGGACACAAAATAGTTTATTTATTTTCCTTATCCACGTGTTCACAGTAGACCAACTCCAGCTACCAGGTAGCACATCAGTATGTCTCCTAGTCATACTGACTAATCCATTCCAGTCCATCTTTATGGACCCTCACAATATTGATACTATTTAGATTCCTGTCTTTCTTTGTTTCCATATTTCTAGCAGTGTTATACCTTTCAGCTTTGTAAAATTACTTCAGTCGCAACTTGGTGTATTAATTATGAATCTACTTTTTCGTGAATATCTTTATGCATGTTAAACTTTGTTTTAACACCTGGTGGAATAATCACACAGATCATTTTATTGGAGCTAAAAGAAACTATATACTTTTTAATGCTCAATCAGATTTTTATTGGAGACACTTTGTTTGGATACAGAAACAGTTAATAATGTCAGACTAAACAAGAAGATGTGCTGATCTGATTACTCTAGGACTGAGCCAGGCTGGCTGTTGCCCTTCTTCCCACCTTTATAATTAGTAACTATACTGATACTTAAGTATAAAGGTGGATGATAACATGAGTATCTCATTTAAGTCCTCGTGTAACCCTTAAAGAAAGTAATTAATCATTTTTCTCAAAATGTCAAAATGTTCTTAAAATAAGTAGCTTGGGGAAATCTGACAGAAGTCTTTGTTGTAGCTGGCAATGTTCATACTAGCAGCTTTAGTTCATTAAACATTGTCTCCAAAAAGCATTGGCAACTACTGTGGCTGATTTCAATAGACTGTCCTTTCAACTATAGGTGGTGGTTCCTTAAGCTGCAAAGGATTTGGAAAACCAGGCTAAGCTTTGTAATAGGGGGTGCAGTTCAAGCGACAACAGCAGCTACGTGTGCCATGTATTAATATTCATGCGATCCCTGAAAAGCTGCCTGTAAGAACAGTGTTTATTGTGGCTGCACCAGATAGAAAAAAAGAGAGAAGAAGATAATTGAAAGAAGCAGGCGGGCCGCAGGAGAAGCAGCTTTGGGCATTGAGGCAAACCAACACTGCTGGGCTATGAATGGTCCTCACTCAGCAGGTGGGATCAGCCACAGCCCCCCACCCTGTCCTGCATACACATATGCGCATATACACATACATTATAGATTTACATGAATGCAAGCAAACCAGCTGACTTCAAGTAAGTGTACAGTATGAACATAGACATAGCACAATAAAAAGTAGAAAATTGATTCATAGCAGTAAAAGATAAAGAGCTGAAAAAACAGAAGCTCACAAAAGCTCCATCTGCTATGACGAAAGCAGAAAGTGCTGACTTGACACATGACCTTAAGTCTCGGCGGCTGCCACCATTGCAGCCCTAGAAACCATGACTGCTACAGCTCCTTTGTCTCCCCCCACTTTTTCTCTTCCTCTTGTCTTCATTGAATGACTACAGGCTCCGGTGGTTGCTACTGCTAAACGCCCCCACCCACCCCATAAACCCACCAACCGTTTTCCTCCACCTCCTCCTCTCTGCTGATTGATTCAGGGCCCCCAGGCTCAGCACAAAAACACGGCTGCTCGTCTGTCAACCAGAAGCAAAGGACAGAGCGGGGCCCCTACTGACTCCTATTCAGAACCCGTGAATGACATTATTGAAATCCCAGTACCGGCTGCGTGCATGTGTGGAGGCAATAACCTCACACCTGTCCTCTTAGTCTGCCTAAGAAGACAAGATAGATGGGGGGGGGAGCCCGAGGAATGCGTTTATCCACCATCAAACCAGCTGTTATGTCTAAGCGGTTTGCAAAATGGGTTCCTGATTTATTTATTTTTTGAGCCATGTGTGTTACATTTGATTTCAATGTTCCTCTTAATGCTTGCAGAAAACATTAATCAGGCAGTTTACCTGCTTTGAAGTTGAACTTTAAAATTTCTCTAAACTATTAACGCATACAATGATGGGTTGTTTTTTTGTTTTGTTTGTTGTCGTTTCTTTACTGAAGAATGATGAAAACTGCCATTTGAGTGTGTGTCTGTTGGGCATATAAACTGTCTTTGATCTGTGCCATAAGAGAGCAGTCTGTAGTTTACCATCTGTTGCTCCTGTCGTCCATACCAGGAGATTTATGTGTGATTATTGTTTCTCTCTGTTGGTTGTTCATGTGAATCCCCTTCCAGCCTCCCAGACTTTAAAGAGTCAATTTACTCAACACTTACATGTAAGAAACCACCTGTTTAAATAAAAAGTGTCCCAGAGGGGAAACATTTTTTCCCCTCTGCTTTTAATATTAACTAATTCTTCAAAGGGCACACTAATCACAACACATATCCCGTTTATCTCTGTTTGCTTCAGTTGCAGGGACTGATATCGATTTCCAGTTTGGGACTACCCTCAAGGGGTTCGCACAGGATCAAGGCCAATCAATATGATCTGCTTGTCTCGCACACATCATTGAAATACATTAGGTAAAGGGAAAAAAAAAACAAGTTTGCTTTCCATGCCAGTATAGTTGAGCGATAATTTGCAAACGGGCTTCCCCATTAGAGTTTTAGAGAAAAACACTTAAACAAAACTGGTTTGAAAAGCAAAACTGAAACGGTATGATCCCTTTCACACAGTGACAGGGAAAAAAGAGGCATAAATATTCAACAACTCTTTTACCTTTATTTCTGCATCAGTACTTCTATAGTACAGGAGCTGCAGAGGGTATTGTCTTCAAGAGCGAGCTTATAACCATGAATCTGAAAATCTGCAGGCATCAGAAATCAAATGTAAAAACAAAACCGAAAGTAATTCACAATAGCTGTGAGACAGGGCTTCTCCCAGTCAGAGCAGACATCAGCTTTGTTATTCAAATTATAAATTCATTTGAACAACAAAAAAAAAAAGCTCTAGTCCCAAATCCCTGTGTGGTTTTCGAAACTGTGGCGAAACCTTAATGTCACGGTATCTGTGGCATTTATAGTCAACTGATAGAAACCTTTTCCTTTAAAGTTTTGGTTGCACGTCATCAACTTTTATCTTTTCAGATGCAGAGGCTGCAGCTCTCCACAGCAGGTATGTCAATGCATTGCTTTTTCGTCATCTCCCTTCTTCTCTTGAAGCCTTTATGAGGAGCCAGTGTTTCAGTATGAGCTCTCTGGCATTTTGCATTATGTAACTTTGCTGTTGTTATGATGTGTCCTTGAGTTAAAATCCAGTTCTGAGAGCAAACACACTTTCCCTCGCACACACGAAATGCACAGCAATGTAACACATCCACAAACACAAGCATATACCCGCATTATTACGTAAACACACATACTTGTGAATATTAACAAAACAAGTCACAGATGAAATCACCAGATTTAAATGATATCTGCCTGGGTATGCTTTAATTAGTTTTTATATTGTTTTTAGATATCTGGAACAAAATACACACAAAATAAATTGATTTGAAAAAATCTGGGGAATATTAGCACATCTGCTTGAGTTTTAACCACTCAGCTCTCTGTCTGCATACAGTTATTGTGACCTTGTGTCTGTCCCATTCTTGTTAACACGATACATATGGAACATCTAGAGGGAATTTATTATATCTGGCACAAATACTCATTTGGTCTCAAGAACAAGTTGATTAGAATTAAGTGGTGAAAGGCTAAGAATCTCTGTGAGTACCAAACACGGTCTTAACTCAAGAATTCATTGAGAAATTATGGCAGAATTTTGCATTAATGACTCATTGCATAAAACGTACTGAGGACAAGGTCAAAGGTCAGATTCATTGGGGCATTATAATATTCAGCAATGTCAGTACTTTATATTCAACAACTATGCGACAAAAGTCAGACTGTGATTGTATTTCACATTTAATGTGATAATCAACTGGTGACTGAGGTCTTTGTTGCTCACTATTAAACTGTGGCGACTGTATAGATCTGTGAGAAAACGTTTGTAAAGCAGCCACACTTGAAGCATTTCCACTCAAGCTGCACTCACTCATACACATGTTGCATTCCTCTTATCATGTCACATATTAAAAACACCCTCCCAGTTCACATGTTAAAGCTGCTGTTTCAACTCCATCCACCTGTAGGCTCCAGAAGGTCAATAACTCAACAACCGCTGATCCCTGAATGTAACATTCATCCATTGTCTTCCTCTTATCCTATCCTCTGTTATGGGGTGGCAGGTGGGGTAAACTGTGGACAGATCGGCAGGCTATCTGAGGGCTAACACAGAGAGCCACACAACCATTCTCTCTAACATCCCTACCATGCATGTATGTGAATTGTGAGAGGAAGCTAGAGCACCCGGAGGAAATCAACGCAGGTACACAAAAATGTCCCAGCAGGGACCAGAAGTGCTGCCCAGCACCACTGTACCACAATGAATGTAACATACTGAAGCCTAACAGGCAATCTCTGTGTCTAAGTTCAAAAACGTCTGACTGAACTGTGTTCTGCTCAAACCTGTTTATTGGATCTTTTTCAATCATTACATCATTGCTGTGAAAAATATAGATTTATGATGATTTATTTATAATTCATGAAGATTGGGAAAGGAATGTTGAACAAAAGAAAAAAAAAGAAAAATGGTAGCATTCAGTGCTTTTTCCTGTTTGAGAGTTGCTTGTCTAGCAGCACAATGTGGAAAGTCTAACCATAACCCGCATTTCTGTATTTGAATTAGATAGAAAGCAAAAACAGAAACAGGAAGTGGCATGGCATGAACTGGATTTAGAAAAGTGAAACAAAAACTGAATTTACAAAAATATAATCGTGTGCAGCTTTTTTTAACTTTCATTTCTGAGAACACATGTTGAAAATATCATTGTTATTAAATTACTATTTTATGCTTGTCAAACTTTGTTATCTTTAGCATTAATCATGAAATCAACAATAGAAAAAGGAAGAAAGTACCTGAAAATACAAGTTAATGCATATTTCTAGCACCGGTTTAACCTTGAATTAAGTGCCGTTTAATGAATGCTTCACAGGTCAGTGTTAAATGGCTTATGAGCACTGCTGAAAATGAGTGAAAAAGCATCAATGTACACAGAAAAACATTAAAAGACCTTCAGAAACTCTGGAGAGCTATTACTCAAGATCACTTAAAAACAAATAGAAATGTCTGTCTCCCTGGAGTGGTAGGTCAAAACTTTTGCACAGTAATGTATTGTTTTTACTCTTCTTCTTCTTGTACTAGTTAATAATAATAATAATAATAATATTTAATAAGATCTCCACAATGGTAAAAGAAAACTACCACAGTTTATACGTTGCAACAGCAGGTTTTAAGTAAAGCAGCTGAAGTAGCCTCATTCCAGGCCACATGTCTAACAGGAAAAGCAGAGTGTTGGTTCAGGCTTTCTTTTTTTTCAAGCGCTCCCTCAAAGACTTCCACACTCATTAACCAGCTCTCCCACATTTATTTTCAAGAGATCTAACAGGAAGTTTTTGGTGGTATGAATGAACATGAATTATTGCCAGATTGTTTCCTGAAAACATTGACAGTTAAACTGGACTTTTTAAAAAAAATCCAGGCTGAATTTTCAAAGTAAGACTCCAAGTGTTAAACAGACTTGCTTAACGCCCCCCCCCCTGTCTCTCTTAAACATGCACAGACATGTCCAGAGAAGAGGAGACGGGGAAGCCCGCTCATGGTGGGGAACTACTGTGCATCCTGAATTACAGGCAGGACCAGCAAGTACAAGAAATGGCACACATGTAACTGCAGTTACAGTGTTCAAATGCGATTATCAGCAGGGCTTTGTTGTCTCCCTGAGCTCTCTTTGAGCTGATGAGGCCAGGGGAACCAGATTAATTTGAGACAAAACAATCGCGTGATTAGAGGGAGAAATGGTGACAGGTCAAAGAGGCGGGCAGATGGACAGACAACCAGAGAAAGGCAGACAGAAACATTAATGAATATGGATGTGCCTACATGAATGCTAGATTAGGTGCAAGCTCCTGCACGTGTGTGCTTTGTTCACATATAAATTTGTGCGTGCGCTTCTGTTCATTCTTCGAGGGAATGTTTGACCTCTGACCATCTCCCTGCACACCCACCCCATACATACACACCCCATCTTACCTCCCTATATTCTGGACAGCTGTCAGCAAGGACCTGGCCAAAGAAAAAAGAACCATCTGTTGCCTTCCTTCAAAGGTCAGGGCTCAGGGTGTGTGTGTGTGTGTGTGTGTGTGTGTGTGTGTGTGTGTG
>VURO01019199.1:11819-23349 GCA_015108175.1 Pelvicachromis taeniatus
AATCTCCACTGTTCTCTCTCACTCTCAGGCACACTTCTGAGAGATACGGGTGTTTTAAATGCAGACACCACTCGTGTCCTTGTCTGCTGTATTTAAAGTGTGTTGTGATGATGCCCAAGCTTGTTTGAACATGAGAGCTCCACTTGTGCATGTGCGTGTGTTATGTATCCCATCTAGTGCTCATTTATATAATAAAAACAGTGGAGTCCTGGTGCATATGCAGCACTTTTGCCATGTGTGATTCTAGTGGATATTTGTATATCTCTAAGAAAGCTGCATAGCCGTCACAGACTTAGCAACCCTTTTGTTTCTCTTACTGGAGCCAAAAAGCTGCTGTCTGTCTTTGATCACATTGATTAGGTTTGAACAAATCAACAACTTTATGATCACAGTATTCTTTCCTTTGTTAAGAAAAACTCTTATTTGAAAATAGTATTTGAGATGCCTAGAAATAAAAAAAACCTTTCATAAACTAATGGTTTACAACAAGGTGCCATCCACTGGTTGCATTCAAAAATAGGAAGGTCAGATTATACATTGCCAGAAAATACCTAAGAGTCTGCTATGTTTAAAAAAAAAAAACTTGGAGAGATGAATCAAATATTAACCTGTACTAGATGATGGAATGTATGTGTGGCTAGCAGTGGAACCGACTCACTGCTCATAAAAGTAACAGGGTGAATTCTGAAGCGTACAGAGCTATACGCTCTGCTCAAATTCAGATAAATGCTGCAAACTAATTGGTTGACACTCACAGGGCAAATGGATAATGACCCAAAAGCAACTCAATTTCTAAACGAAAAAAAATTAGCAAATTCTTCAGTGTCCATGTCCATCATCTGTTCTCAACCCAACAGAACATAAAGTTATTGTGGCAGAAAGCCACAAAAAAGCCGCAAACATGACCATGGAGCTTAAACTTCATGCAGTCATTGATGCAAAAGAATTTTCATCCAAGTCTTAAAACCATCTTTAGAAATAAAAATTATGTTAGTTTATCCAATAATGTTTGAGACCCTGAAAATTTGTATTCATGTATAAAAATGGCTGTAAAAATGGCTGTAATTCCCAGTTAATGTAATATTTTCATTAAACCCCATGAATTAAAGCTGGAAGTCTGCACTTTATTAGGCATTCAGTGGGGATGTGGCAAATCAAGTTTATTGTCAATATTTAATTTGAAGTTAATTATCAGTTTGATTCCTCATCAGTTCCCTTGTTGATAATCATCGGCTCCACTTTGAGAATCATCACCATTGCTAAGCAGCATATCAAAGATGTTTGTGTGTTGGAGGTATTTCCCCTCTTTGTTGTGACTGATGTTGGGGTCATTACTCAAAAAAAGGTAATGGTATACACGTATTACAGAGAGCACTTTTCTTAAAAGTAAAGCAGTACAGTATGTTAACCAATTACTCCCAGGAGAACGTTTTCTCCATAAAATGACATGAAACACTGTCTCGTAATAACCATTTAATAATATATGTGTGTACAGTTGCACAAACCAACACAAATCCCTATCCTAATGAGGACACATATACGATATTTCCCTTATATTTAGTTTAACACAAAGCTAGCAGCACAAGGCAAAAATAAAAAACCCACAGCGATCACCACAGTGATTCTGCTTTAGAAACATAAACTGATTCAAACAGAAGCTGGGGTCATTATTCACTCAGTTTTAACATCACTCTGGGTTCTTGGCTAGCTTTGCATTAGCATGCTGTCTTTGCAAATGTGGTGGACAAGCAGAGGAATAAGGATGTAGTAATACATGTAGCTACACCAAGGGAGAGCAACATCAGGATGAAGGAACATTAGAAGTTTGAGAAATAACAAGGGCTGAGAGAGGAGCTAGAGTGAAAGGTGAAGGCAACAGTGGTCCCGGTGGTAACTGGAGCTCTCTGGGCAGTGACTCCCAGAATGGCTGAGTGGCTCCAGCAGATCCCAGGAACGATATCTGAGATCTCTGTCCAAAAGAGCGCAGTTCTAGGAACAGCAAAGATACTACACAGGAACTTCAAGCTCCCAGGCATCTGGTAGAGGACCCGAGCTTAAGGGATAAAGACCACCTGAAGAGCGAGTGGGGAAGAAAGAAATAATTTTTTTAAGCTGTATATATTTTAAGCAATATATTACAGCCTATCAAATCAAATCAAATCACTTTTATTGTCACATCACAGGTGCTGGTAGACTGGTACAGCACATGTGAGTGAAATTCTTGTCTGCAAGCTTCACAAGCAACAGTGGTGTGCAAAATACAAGAAACATGAGAAACAAAGCAAAACATAAGAATAGGAATATGAGAACTATAAGTACAAATATGAGATGTATGAGATGTATGCACATTACTAAATATGTATATTTACCATTTACCATATTTAGTAATGGTAAATGGTAAATGGCTGACATTTACCATATTTAGTAATGTGCATACTAAATATGTTGATGGTGTTTGGGGGGGGGGTTGCTTCTCTACACCCCCAGAAGTCCACCATCTTTGTGACGTTGAGGGTGAGATAGTTTTCTTGGCACCAGTGTGTCAGACCACTGACCTCCCCTTTGGTGACACCACTGTTATGTCGTCCGCACAACTTCACAATGATGTTGGAGTTGCTAGTGGTCGTGCAGTTGTAGGTGTAGAGTACAGGAGAGGATTTTGGTACAGGGACGATGGGACTACAGACAGAGAGAGGGATAGGTTGAAGATGTGTGTAAACACTCCAGCTAGCTGAGCCGTGCATGACTTGAGGACATAGCCGGGAATCCCGTCTGGACCAGTACCTTTGTGTGCATTCACCTGTCTGAAGCACTTCTGCACATCCTCCTCAGGCACAGTGTGCACACTGATGTCATCCATGATGCGTACACTGTCTGGTCTCGTGGTGTTCGCTGTGTCGAATCTAGCTTAGAATACATTTAGACCCTCACACAGAGTGGCTGTGGTCTGCAGTGTGCTGATTTTCCCTTTACCACATTCTCCAAGGATTGTCGAATTGCTGTTCCACTCTGTCCCTGTACTCAAGTTTGGCTGTTTTAATTGTATTCTGGAGTTGGTAATTTGTGTGTTTGTAGTCCAATGTGTTCGCGGAAAAGCAAAAAAGCAAAAGCAGTGTTCGGTGCCGCCAGTGCTGTGCGAACATCACCATTAAATCCATGGGTTTTGATTTGGGTAGACTTTAACTGTTCTGGATGGGACGACATCTTCCACACATTTTCTGATAAATCCGCAGACTGAGTCTGTGTACTCATCAATGTCATCAGCAGCCATGCAAAACATTTCCCATTCCGCATGGTCTACCACAATAAGAAAGGGCAAACTTTCCTAATCTAACCCAAGAGATTAACTAAGCAGTGATTTATTCTTTATAAACTCCCCTTTGGGCCTGTTATCAAAACCACTGCATGCTGTTGGTTCACTCAAGTTGCGGGGTTCACTCTGGGTCCAGTTGTGCTTTTTTCCACTGTCCTCTAATTGTGAAAGAAAAAATGCCAGTTTATTAAAGATGTTCACAGTTCATATAACATGAGCTATGTGAACTGTCAATCACAATATAAACACATTTTCTAATACAGCATGACCTTCTCACACCTGAAAGCCTCAAATCTCAAATGTTTGTCCTCCATCAGTTTCATACTTTTGAGATTCTTCCCATTATAAACGCTCATATTTGTTTCCTTAAAGATGAAACGATAAGCTGAAATTCCCCTTTTTTGTTCTCACTGTTTTACAACATAAATATCCAAAATGTTGAATTACAATACGTGCAACAGTATAATGTTTCTGTGGCTGATTTCTACAGCTCAGATTTTATCAGGGCAGGAGATTACTCAATTAATTCATTCCAAGTAGTGCAAGACAATACTGTCAGAGAGCCAGTAATCCATTTTGGCAGGTAGAAACTAGTTTTCAGGGTGAAAAGAGGAGTGTGTGTGCAAGAGAGTGTAAGAGATTTGGACTAATGCATTATAGTTACATAAAGGGATTTTAGGGAGAAAACAAAGGCGTTTTTCTGCGTGATTACTGAGGTTTGTACGCAAATACATAATCTGCCATGTATGCACTGTAATAATAGACTGCCGGAAAAAGGCAAGGATTACACGGGCAACAGGCAAGGTGTTGTATCACAGGCAAATGATTATTATTTCATAGTCATTTAATATGCTAGGTAAGGTGCCTTATTTTCTTAAATTAGTTCAGTTCGAACAGATTTAATGTAAGTCACATGTTTTACCCTAGACAACAGCCTAGTTGCAATTTTTGGGGGGTGAAGAAACTGAAGTTTACCCAAAGAAATATTACCACTACTAGTAATTTGCTAAGGATCACAAGGAAGTCATATGGTGCAACACACCAAAACAAAAACAAGCTTATAATTGGACCTCATTGAAACTTAAGTATTGCTGTTAGAGCTGTTTTAAAAGGTTTCCAATATTATGCTCTTTTTGTCATGGTCCTGGGTCGTTGACCCTGCGTTTTGAGTTTTTTGTTAGTGTTGTTTTTGTGCTACTGTCACCCTGCCCTCATCCTTCTCTGTGCTCCCGTTGTGTTGTGTTTAGTTTTCTCCTCCACTGGGTTCTGTATTTTTGCACTCTGTGTTTTGTTTTTTTGTTGCCCCTTGGGTTGTTCTGTTTTTCTAGTGTGCTGTTTTGAGTTATTTTATCCCATGCTCTGACTATGGTGGTTTGGTGTCCTGTCTCGGTGTTGCTCTTCCCTGCCTGTGTTCCCTCTGCAGTCAAGCCCTGTGTTCTAGCCATGTCTCTGAGTCGGTCTCTGTGTTTTTGTGTTTCCTGTTTTATTTTGAAGGTTTCGTCTCATGTCAGTGTTTTCAGTTCTGCTTCCCTGTGCTCGTCAGCCCTGATGTTTCCCAGCCGTGTTCACCTCCTGCCTCTCGTTAAGTCCTGTCTATTTAAGCTCTGTGTTTTCTGTCGTGTCGTTAACGTCTCTACCCTGTGGTGTGAGCATCCCTGTGGCTCCTCGTGGCTCCCGGTCATGCTCTGGATTATTTTTTGCTCTGCCTTTTGACCAGCATTAAAGCTGTTTTTTGAGTTCCACTCTGGAGTCCTGCAAGTCTGCTTTTGGGTCTTTTTCCTCGTTCCTGCCTGCACACAGCCAGCTAGATCATGACACTTTTGTAGAATTATTTAAGTCCCATTCTTGATATTTTTTTCCTATATGTCAAATCTAGCCCATTTTTTCTAAAAGAAAAAACCACCAGCATTAAGGAACTAATAAAATCTGAATAAGTGACATGCTGAAGGTAACTACAGCGTAGATGTCAAAATAACACTGCATGTTGTAATCAGATTCTCCTCAGCTACTCAGCTGGGAATTAGTGAGTGCTTTAGTGAGTGTATGGGGCCTACCACAAAAACCATCATCGTCAGTGACACACCCAAAACAGCAACAACACATACTGTTTGGCAACCCAGCATGTTCCAGCAGTGCGCACGCTGATAACAGTCTGTACGCTCCGTTGCCATTACACATTCAACCCATAATATTGCATGCAAAGAGCATGACCTGTCTGTCACCCACTTCTTAACCTCAAAGTGATCCACCTTTGGAAAAAATAATAAGATTTTGTTGTATGTCAAAGACAAGCATATAAAAAAGGTGACCTTGTACTTCATTTCAAAAATACACAAAAGCAGTTTGCAACTTTCTTGGCAAAATAATAAAAGAACAGATAAGAAATTTTATTGCATTGTTATTGCATTTATGCTTATGTTTGTTTATGCTGTTGTAAGAATTTAAAAAGATTAAAGTTGTTGTTTTTAAATGTAACTACTATTTCTGCTAATTACACTCTGATTAAACACTGGACCTTTTTGCTCAATAAATCATTTTAAGTTTTTCTGGGATGTTAATGTCTGAATTTGATCTACACTGTATTCCTTATGTCTATCTGTCTGGTTTTGGCCAAAAAACATCCAGTTTATCAAAAGAGATGTTAATTTTCTTACTAGTGCTTCAGAAATTCTACATCCATGTTTGAACAAAGCTAAAGGTAAGCTAGTCTGTCTTATCAAGGTGCAGTTTCTTTTCAGTTAAAGGGTTGTGTGATTATAAATTGTATAAACACATCAGATGTAGCAAAACAGTCTGAAAAGTGTGAAAACAAACAGTCACTAACTTTTCCCCAAAGGTCGTGATGGGAGGGCCATTAGCTGCGATGAGCTGCGGCCTGCAGCCCGCTGCTAAACTGTCTGCGCCGTTCGGCTGAAGGAGGCGCCGGAGTTGACCAGAAAATGTCTCCTGGAGTGCAAGTCCTCCCTGAAGAGTAGCCTTTCCTTATCGCCAGCAGTCACAGCCACTACGGCACGCTGGTGGGCCTCAATTCCCCAGACGGGAAAAGCGCAAGGCAGCAGGCAATGGCGCAGTCCTTTGCCAAAACACTGATGATAGAAATAGAGGTCCTGTCCAGATGGGGCAACCAAGTTAGTGCTGTAAACCTGCATTGTATCTGAAAACCACCAAATGGCAATTGATGTGGTTGCAAAAAGACTTCTGGTCCTACAGAAGAAGAAAATTTTCTTATACCATTTTAAAAGCAGGACTATGCTTGATGTGCTCTTTGGCTAAAGACTTGTGATTGACAGGACATAAGTCAGTGCCCCATCTGTCTTCTTCATCTCTCTCTTTTTTTTAACCAAGATGGTGACCGTGAAAATGGTCCTGTCCAGATGTCAAAATATGACAAGTGACACCATGGTAGCTACGTCGATCCTTTATACGGTCTACAGCATTTAATGTCCTGCTTGTTCTCAATCAGGTCCAGTCCTCAGAGTTCCACCTAAAATGTGCTTAGTTTTTGCTCCAAAAAAGCATTCCCCAAAAGACTTGACATAGCTTGACATCACTGAGAAATACAGATGTATCTGCAATAACCTTTTAGCATCTCAGGATAAAAGGAACTACACAAGAACACAGTCCATTTACTTAAAGTGCTTTTCAAAAGGGCTGACTGCATAAAGGATAAATAAATGATAAGGAAAAGAAGGTGGAAGGGTGAAAAAGAAGCAGATGCTAAAGGGAAGAAAGAAAGTTAAGCTAGGGACAGAAGACGGAAATAAATAAAATAGCACAAACAATGACACAGAGAGATGTGAGGAAACCTGCCCAGAGGCAAGGAGAAGCCAGTGTGGGTGGTTTGCAAAATGCTGATAGCTTGGAGCACTTGCATGGCAGAGTGTGTGTGTGTGTGTGTGTGCGTGCGTGCGCGCGTGACGAGCTGTGTATGCACATGTGGGTGGTATCATCTCCTGTGCCTGCGTCATTACCTTGATTAGACTGCATAAAAAAATGGCTAGGAAACCCCAGCCCTTTTTCCCCCTCCCTCTCTTCCTCTCCCTCCTCCACTTTATCTTTCTCTCTCTACTTTATCTCTTTATCTCCCACACTCACACATTTCACACCATAGTAAGTGATTCTTGTAAATCAGATGTGTTGTTTTGCTCCAAATATGTTTTCTCTGTTTTGCTCAGTCACGTCTTTTGACCCTCTCACTTTCTCTTTCTGAAGTCACACTCATGTCATGTCAAAGAGAGGTCTCAGATATGAAAACATATGAGAAATGCAAAAACAAAAACCTTCGTATCTACCGCATGTTGAAACAGTACAGAGGAAGTCAGGCTCTGCCCTGTCTGATGCTTCTGTGGTTGGATTTAGCAAATTTGCAAAGGTGTGTGCATGTGTTTGTTTGTGTTAGTCAGAGTATGTCTGGAACTTATCATCATTTAACATGGGCTATTTAAATATTGCTGTCTAAAAACTCCCTAAAAACTGACCTTTGAATTCCTTTTTAGCAATAATTACCTGATAAACTAGGCAGACTATTACTCAGAGATAACCTGATCAGTTTTACTGTATGTAGATGAATGCTTACTAAAACTCGGACTTATGTTTCTTGCAAGAAATACCCACATGAGTACAAAATTATATGCAGTAGATTTGAATGTATAGGCTGTTTTAATGGTAACTATTTGATTGGATTTCTTGAAGTATGTATATGTTTCTTCATTTACCTAAGTTATGCAATATTTATTGAAACTTCATTTATTGAAACTTGAAAAATTTTATTTCAGTAGCCATCCAGCACAAATGTAAAATGTAGAGTGGGTCCTTGTGACCTTCTAGCTAGTCATTTAAACAAGGGGGGTAAAAAATTAAGCTGGTTGACCAGTTTAAAAGACAGAAAACATTAGAAGCTGAGCACACTTCAAATGTACAAAGTTAAACATTTGCCAAAGTTAAACATTTAAAAAATTACTAATTTAAACATTTGCCATTTATTTTAGGTGCAATATGAAACCGTTAATTGCCTTCCTCATTAATCAAATCATGTTTTAATAATAATAATAATAATAATAATGCATTTTATTTATAGGCACCTTTAAAGACCCTCAAAGTCACTTTACATTAGCACAACAAAATAAAAACATAAGGCAAAAACAACAAAACAAACAAAACAACTATAAAAGCTAATCAAGGACAAAAAATTTAGCATAAGACCAAGTCATAATGAATTCTGAATACATGGGTTTTAGGACGTGATTTAAAAGTAGAGAGAGAGTTTGTAGTCTGAAGATCTGGTGGAAGAGCAATCCATAGCTGAGGCCCACATTTGGGCTCTGAGGCCCAAATGTTGCAAACACAGTATCAGTCTAGTTTGCAGAGTTTGGCTAACCTCAACAGCACTAGCAGCAGTAGCCATGGCTACTTTCATGCTGGCATCCGCATCATTGTGCAGAAGGTGTTTGCACATCACTTCAGTTGCTTGGTTTTGTTCCAGTTTATTCTGACAAACGTGGCATACTGTATGGCTGCTCTTTTGCCTTTTCTTTCTTTTTTTTATTTTTACATTGAAGTACTTCAGAATAGCGCTGGTTAGCATAGCTGTTACCCTCTTAGCTTAATGTTAGTGGCCAGTGGTAGCTACTGCTGTACATGAATAGTTTTTATGACTAGCAAAGGTAACAATATGTGTCGAGTAGACTAGACTAGAGACAACATTGTACATTATAGTGTGTCTAGTATGTGATGGTAAATAAGATCACTCTCTCTTAGGTTTTCTCCGGGTCTCTATTAACACATATACATTGTCTGGTTGCTAGCTGTTTTTATGTACTATTTCTAAATGGATTTTTATGCTAGTGGCAGTCACTGAGTGATCATTTTGCACCTCAGCATGAGTCACTGTAGCACCAGCTCTGCCTTCAGTCTAACATGAGAGGATGAATCAGTAGCATTGCCCAGAGAGATGTGGACCTCTCATCAGTCATGTTGAGAGTTAATGAGTAAAACTGCAAATACAATATTAGCTGAAGCTCTTTACAGGCAACCCGTAAAGACCACAGTCCAGGTTGACTGTTGGAGGATTTCTATGTTATAGAAGGGTCTGTAAATGTCAGGCTAAAATACCAGCTGTTTGACTGTCTGTGTGCCGTTACACTAAGAGAAAGACAAACTAAGAAACAAAACCAGTGTCCCTTGCGATCAGGTGCTGCTGTTTTGCAGTACCACTGCCAAGTATTTATTCTTCTAGAGTCGGGCATTCTAGATATTGCACCGGCAAAATTTTTACTTAGAAAAGTTTTAAAGTCTATCATTGCTCTTTGAATCTCTCAATTTTTGCCAATATCTAAAAATAATTTTGAGAATTTTTCAGGTATTATAATGAAGTGAGTATCACGGTTTTCTTGTTTTTGAGAAAATGTAAATTTATGGGGAAAAAAAACCCAATAGAAATTGCTCTGGCATTTTACTAACAGAAAGGAGTGAAAGAAAAATTCCAGATGTATAAGAATGTAACAGAAAGTAGCAGAAAACATAAAAGCAGATGTGGGGAGAGATTAAGACATTGAAAAACCGCTGTATGACCTTCTAACATCCTGTCTTTTCAACCACAACATTGTATTTCACCTTTAACAAACCAGCGTGGAAACAAACATAACCTTCTTCTATGGAAAATGTCTCACAATACACCACTGTTTGATTGCTCATTGCTCCTTTGTTGTAGTTTTTTTGTTATTTTTGTTTGTTTGTTTGTGTAGAGGCAACCCATTAAAAGTGATATTCGCCTATTTGTTGTCCCCTTAGCCTAAAAAACTCCCCCTACTCACTCTCACTTTCAGATTAATATCTGATGGAAGAAAACAGTTATGTTTGCGGCTCACTTTGTGCGTCTTGGGTTCAAACCACTAAAATAAATCTCCAGAGTGAAATATCATTGTCACACCACATGATTGTTCATCACTTTCTGCTGTCTTTATGGAACCTTTCTCTTTCTTTTGCAGAATAGTCAGACAGCCAGAAAAGTTGAGGCACCCCTCAGCCTGTTTAGTATAGTGCATCTGCGGTGCTTGCCAAGCAAATGAGAGGCCAGCAGATGGCTGGAATGTCAAAAATGCCAAAGATCAGAAGGCAGCAGAGACACAATGACAGTAGCAGGGAAAAGCAGAGCAAACGCCTCAAACTGAGCTGTAAATATCCATGTGTGTATGTGCTTGTATCTCTCTGGAGAAGAGATTTTAAGACATGTTGTGTGCCAAGAAATTAGATGTTGTTTATGTGTTGCTCTGACTGTAAACACAAGCCTACTCCTCTTCTCTCAATTGGGATTAGTCGTTAAAAGCAAGGTGCCTTTTGGCCTCTGATCTAAGACAACCAATTCTCCAAAATAACTACTTGTGGCATTGGATTGTTGGTAAACGTGCAAGGTTTTTCCAGAGGAGCCAATGTGGGCGAGCCAATAACTGCCGTTCCTCCATTCACCACTTGAGGCTCATTAGGAAACCAAGTCAATATCTTCAGACTCCCTTGTTAAAATGCCCAACTTAATGGCACTGAAATAATTTTCTTTATCTTTAATACTGCCTCTCATTTTTACAAGGAAGACTTCTTTTAGTTCTGCTGCACCATCCATCCATCCATTTTCTTCCGCTTATCCTGGGCCAGGTCGCGGGGGCAGCAGCCCAAGCAGAGAAGCCCAGACCTCCCTCTCCCCAGCCACCTCCTCCAGCTCATCCGGGGGAACACCAAGGCGTTCCCAGGTCAGCTGAGAGATATAATCTCTCCAGCGTGTTCTGGGTCTGCCCCGGGGCCTCGTCCCGGTAGGACATGCCCGGAACACCTCACCCAGGAGGCATCCAGTAGGCATCCTTATCAGATGTCCGAACCACCTCAACTGGCTCCTTTCAATGTGGAGGAGCAGCGGCTCTACTCTGAGCTTCTCCGGGATGGCCGAACTTCTCACCCTATCCCTAAGGGAGAGTCCAGCCACCCTTCGGAGGAAGCCCATGTCCGCCGCTTGTATCCGCGATCTCGTTCTTTCGGTCACTACCCACAGCTCGTGACCATAGGTGAGGGTAGGGATGTAGATTGACCGGTAAATTGAGAGCTTCGCTTTTACACTCAGCTCTCTCTTCACCACAACAGACCGATGCAGCGTCCGCATTACTGCAGCCGCAGCACCGATCCGTCTGTCGATCTCCCTTCTCCCATCGCTCTTGAACAAGACCCCGAGAT
>VURO01019200.1:0-14837 GCA_015108175.1 Pelvicachromis taeniatus
ATCATGTCATGTCTGTAACAAATGAAAATTAAATAAATAAATAATAACAAAGGTCAATCAAATGGATCACTAAGGCAAAACCGCGATGGTCCTTTTGATAGAATAAAATCCGTTGGGCATCTTTCCTGACCTTCAGACAATAATTCTGATAGGTAAAGATCCAAATGGGACACACACAAAAAAAAAAAAGTTAACATCCAGGCTACATTTCCATAGTGCTTTGGATAATTGGAGGTCACTTTCTATATGTAGTTTATGGTCTACATACATCCATAAATACTTTAGTGAACACATCAGACAATTATTAACATGGTAGCTTAAAAACGGTGGCTCTATGTGACAGCTCATCTGTGTGAAGTACAGATGAGCTGTCACCACATGACACCACCCAATGTCATGTGCTGCTAGATTCTGATCAGTCACATCAGTGTTGGGGATGTTTAATTTGATTAATTAATCAAAAATTACATTTTAAATTAAGCCACAGTGAAGACTTCCAGAAAAAGTTGGAAGCAACAAACTGTCAACAATTAGTCAAAGATGGGGGGTTTCTTCAATCTAAAATCTGAAAGACTTTACCTTGAAATGTATATATTAGTGCATACTTTAATTCAATTCAATTCCATTTTATTTAAAAAGCACCAAATCACAACAGCAGTCACCTTAAGCCATTTTATGTTGTAAGGTAAAGATCCTACAATAACCTCGACAACCAGATGACCCCCTGTGAAGTTACTTGTCGACAGTGGGGAGGAAAAACTCCCTTTCAACAGGAAGAAACCTCTGGCAGAACCATCTTTCGCAACCAGCTGAGACCGAGAAATGGGAGACAGGACAAAAAACACCATGTGGAAGAGAGCCAGAAATTAATAATAACTCTAAGCAACTAAAAGCACACTAAGTGCTTCCCTTTTTGCCATCTGTGCATGCACAGTGTTGGTGTTGAAATGTGGGGAAAAGCCTTTTTGCAGCAAAAAGACCTGTTTGACATGTGTAACTGTTTTTCCACAACAGGATCTGGCTTCCTCTTATTTGGCAAGTGATTAGTTTGGTCTGTGTAAGGCTGTGAGACAGTGATGGAAGGCAGGTGTCTATTCAGAAGCATTAGACTTGGCAGCCCTGTTTTGTCATGTTATTGCTGTTTAGAGGATTCTTCAAAACAGCTAAGCTACTCACAAAGATGCAGTAGAAATGTATGCAGTTGTAATATTTTGCATGCCTGTCTGTAAATATGAGAATATGAATTTTGACTTCTATCACACTGAAAAAGATGCTTAAATGTTTGTAGCTACAATCCTCAAAGATGTGGTGAATGGTGACACATTCAAATGGCCCAATGCTAAAAAGGAGTGTAAATGAGGCACACAGGGCATCAGTATCAAGGGCACCAAATTAGGTGGCCCAAGGGTCAACTGAGCTCACCTACACTACACGCCTGCCCCACTTTCTTGTTAAGTCACAGATAACTGCATCACATTCAGTATTATACTTGCTGACCTAATTACCTGCATATTCATCTGCACACACTGGTTTGGTTACTTGTGTGATTACCCTCAGGACCATTATGAGGACAGTCACAAGTTATTTTAGCTTTTATTTAATAGAACCAGGATCCAGAGGCGATGAGGATCCATCAAATGGAAGGCAAGACTCAGTGAGTGGAGTCCAAGCAAGAAAGACAGCAGGATGTTCTTAAAGGTAACAGAAGTTTGGGAAATCCACATTCCCCTAATGAAGTGACAGCTGGCAAGTCTGCAAGGTTGTGACCACTACAAATGGAAGTATTTTTCTGGTTGGCCCAAAACTTTTCTAAGAAATATAAAAATAAAAATGTAGACACATCCAATTAAACTAGTTCTTTTGAAATGGTCAGACAATGAATGGTTTAATAAAGAGGTATTGTTCTAATCATATGGAGTGCTGCCAGACACAATGACCATTTATTGAAAACACTGAGTAGACTATGCAGGGAGTTTAGGGATTTATTTCAGTGTTTTAATAATCACAAAAGGACATATTGTTCCCGAGTTCAGGTTTTCTAACTGTTGGAGACCTTGAGGTAGGTCTGGAACAAGCTGTAGAGATTAAAGGTATATCTCATTGGGCCCTGGAATGCCTTGAGATCTCCCAGGAGGGCCTGAAAACATTGCCAGGAAGAGAGACATATCGAACTGTCTGGCTTAGCCTGCTGCTCCTGCGATGCCTCTCCCAGGGAGAAAATGAAATGGATGTTGTTTAAAAATAGTATATTAATAAAAAAAATAAAAAAAACAGTAGACACTGCTACTGGCTTTGAGCTCTAGCCATCATTAAAATACATTTTGACCACATGTACAAAATGTGCAAAAAAAGATGCAGTAATCCTCTTATAAATCACAAGCAGCAATTTTCTTTTAAGGTTTTGGGGCTCCAAATCATTTTGTAGCATTCATGTAATGAGAGAGTAAAATTTCTAAATTACCAAAACGAGAAGATTTCTGGTGCACAGCCGCTTCAAATTGCAGGTTAAGCCAAATGCTGGTGTTTGTAGTGTGTTTGCAGTTTTTTTTCAGGTCTCACACACAGAACTACAGACCAGTTGGTGACATCCTGGCAAGAGCTATTTAGTAGCAAAAATGTTGTATTCCCAGACAAGCTAGAGTGGTTGCTGGAAGTTTCCAGTGGAAATTGGTCAGAAAGACAGTCCGGCACCAAAAATTTCTGTGATTGATTTGGTCACTAGCTCATAGCCCTGGTCGCTCGTAATTTGCATGGAAGGCTGCGACTATTGCAACTACTGCTTGCCAATCATCCAGTGAGTGTTTCCAGACAAGTCAGCATATTTTGTGCAAGTTACAGGCAACCACGGCAATGTCAAAGAGATCTCTGGTGCAGCATCGTATACCTACACCTAACAACCGTTCTCAACTACTTGCCAATTGGTCATGGAACACACATTTTTCCCTAGCAAATGCTGGTTGCCTACCAGTCGCAATTCCTGTGAGACTGGAGGGTTATCAATCCAGAAATGATTGAATGAAAATTAGAAAAAAGAAACAAAAAATGTTAAAGCCAAATTTCCTTCTGAAGATTATTGAACAATGTATACGAACAATTCATTCTCAATAAGTAACTAAATTCAACTCAGTACTGCTGTTTGCTCTTCGACACCATGATGCTGCGTTTTTCTGAAGTGAACATTTGGCCCATTGTTAGACAAGAGTGCTGAGATGCACAGTGTGCTTCTCTCCACTGTCATTCCTTCCTCTGCATTGCCAGCTCTGGCTCTGAACCTTTGGCTCTCTCTGATAAAATATTTAAGATCTGCCATGATTAAAGTGCATCCTGCTCACCTTGGCAGCAAAATCCATTAACCTCAGGAGAATCAATCCCATTGATTTCAATGATAGGTGCTGGAAATGTGCATGTGAGTATGAGGTCAAAGTAGAGGGTGTTGGGAGGTGAAAGAAACAGCATGTTGTTGAGAAAAGGGAAGGAAAAAAACTTTTTACTCACTGCAGGCACAGTCAAGTTGCTGTATGAAAAATGCATGGGACATCAGTCAGGTACACAATTATTTGCATGGCTCAGAGAATTGAAGCAGTGTGTGCAAGCATCCTAGACACAGGCACTCAATATGCTCCAGCATACAATACAGCTTAAAGCACCATAGTTTAATACAGGAAAGAAGACAAGCAAGGAGAGGGTAAGGAGAAAAAAAGGGACAAATTCAGAGAAAGGGCGCAGGTGGCTGTGTGCCATATAATTTATGTCAACCGTCATCTTCAGCATTGTCACAATCACCAGTTTAATGTATAACATGAAATTTCCACACACAGTGCTGCAGAAAAAAGGTGACGGAAAGCATCCGCTAACCCTGTGTTCACCTGCAGAGCTCGTAATTTCTATCGCAGCCAATAATCTTTCCTTTAATGTACTTGGTAACATGCAGGAAGGCATTTCTGTCCATGGTGAGTGGGGATAATTACATTGGCAAACCCAGTGAGTGTTTTCAACAATGACAGCTCTGTGTACCGTGAACATTAAAACAGATAAAAAAAAAAAAAGTCTGGGCATGCTGCTAAATTGCCATTCCCTTACTCAGAGGCAGAGGGTTAAAACTTTTGAAATATGTTTTAATCCAGAGCTGTCAAACCAAATAATAAGAGCCAGGTCCACGTGGACTTTCATGGCTCCTTTTTAATTAGCCTAGAAGAAACTGAGGGCAGATCATCAAGTTGAATTTAGTTTTACAGACACATGATTCAGAGACAGTTAAACTACATGCATGTGTTTAACTCAAGGCACTATATAAAAAAATGTATTCCCCTCTTGCCCTAGTGGGCAGTCTTTATGCTTCAAATTCGGTCCTCTACAAGAGGCCTGAGAGACTGAGGGTCCTGCACATTATCTTTGCTGTTCACAAGACTGTGCTCTTCTGAACAGAGCTCTCAGATGTTGTCCCTAGGATCTGCTGGAGCCACTCTCCTATCTTGGGCGTTTCTGCACCAAATGCTCCGATTACCACTGGGAACACTGTTGCCATCACCCTCCACATCTTCTTGAGTTCTTCTCTCGGCCCTTAGTACTTCACAAGCTTCTCGTGTTCTTCTTCCTCATGTTGCTATTGCTATGGTCGTCTTCTTCAGCTTGTCCACCACTACTACGTACAGTTGGTTAGCCATCACCAGTTTGTTGGGCTGCATCGGTCCCACAGGATCTTAGGGGGCATGTCCTATTTTGACCATGACTTCCAGCTTAGATGTTTCTATATAATATGCCGGCCCCTTGGTTATGATGTTCCAGGTATCCCCGGCCTGATAGCATCTTGCACCTTGCTATTATCTGCTGGACTGTTTCAGGGACGTATTTGTACAGCCTGCACCTGAGGTCATGCCAGCCTCTATCAACCTTGTGCTTATGGCTGCACAGGAACTAGCTCTGATTAGTGCCTTTGTGCTGTTTTTCAGTCCAGCTTTGTCCAGCTACTGGTAGGATTTCTTCACTGCCCCTCCCTCTATCTGCCAATGGCACATACCCTGCATGGGCCTGTCCTTCCATGATGGTTCTTCTCCTTGGTCCTCTTATTTCTTGGGTTTCTGCTGCCTGAGGTATTCACTAAATATGCAATTGGTATTGTACTATTAAGAGAGAGGAATCACAAAAGGTTAATAACTGTAGGTTTCTTACAAGGAGCCAACTTTCTTGGAATTTTTAAAGTGATGTTGAGGAACAGTTGTTTTTTCTTTTTTTCACCTCAGTCCCATACTTGTATGTGACAGCTTCAAAGTTATTGTTTTTATGTGTTAAACCACCTCACACAAACTGATCAAAAGCCATTTAAAAAAAAAACAGCACCTAACTCAAGGGAAGAACCAGTGTTGTGTCCATACATGGCAGTCATCTAACCAAATATAATTCATACAACATAATATGTTACGACAATGAAATTGCATTTTTGCACCAACAACTTGATTTCCAAAGAGCTATTAACTGAAAATTGTTATATCTGAGCGCATTGTGCAGTACATCCTTAAAAATGTGAGGAAACTGCACAGGTGGGAGGCAAAAGCAGAAGTGACAGGCCTAAAAATATCTACACATGATGAACATTATTAAGAAAAAAAGAAAAACATCCAGTGAAAACCTGACACATGACCTGAGCGATGCATCTAAACCTTCAGGTGATCCATCTACTGTGCATTGAGACATCGCCAGAAATTCTGTCAGTGGAAGGGTTGATTTCAAGAAGCCATTCTTAAAGACGGGAAATGGGGAAAAAAGGCTGGGATGTGCCAAATTACACAAGAATTGTACTGAAAATCAGTGGCAACGGGACTCATGGAGTCTAATTCCAAATGTGAGATTGTTGGCTATCATCAGTATGTTCACAGGAGCTCAGGAGAGAGGTACAACACTGAACGTTTACATCAATCTGTAAAACATGGTGGAGGCGCTGTCATGGTTTGGCGTTGCATTTCAGCAAGTGGTGTTTGAGATCTTGTTAAAATTGATGGAAAAATGAACACAGAAAAGTACCATCTGATTTTGATCCACCATCTGGAAAGGAACTGAGCCTCATTCCTCTGCATGACAATAACCTCAAACACACTGTGATTACAGTAAAAGCCTACCTGAATAGAAAAATGAATAATGGAACATTATCAGTCATGGGCTGGCCTCCCCAGAGCCTGGATATCAACATTATTGAAGCAGAACTTTGTGTATGGCCTTTGTAAAACAAAAATTGAACTCTTGGCAGCTGAATGTGTTTGAGTAGCTGCGTCAAGAACAAAAGTTAGATTTGCTTGTTATAAGAGCAGTAAAAAGATGATTTTGTTAAATAGATGACCCAGGAAGTAAAGAAGCAAGTTCGGCAAGAGGTTGTGGTCAAGAAAACATAATTCATTACTGCACATTGTGTTTATCTGTACTTGTGCCTTTAGCCTGAAGCTCACATGTGAAAATATTTCTGTAGTGCACTGACGAATTACTTCAACTGTCTTATCTGCATAAGTATTAAGAGCTATAAATACCAAGTAACCAAGCAAATTAGATTGATTTCTAACATCACTGGATAGGTTGTCTCACACAGCTTAGACAAAATGTATGACAACAGGGTGCATTGTGGAGCAGCTTTTAATAACTCCCATTGCAAGGAAAGGCTTCAAAGACAAGACTGAGACAAGAGAGGTTTGACAAAAAATCAGCAATGAAAGTTCAACATGTGCTACACCAAAAAATGTATATTATTATCCGTGGGGGAAAAAACTTGTTTGACAAAAAGTACTAAATCAGCTAAGTTGTTTTGCTGGCATTTTGTTCTCAATCAATAAAAAAAATCCAGGAACTAAATAGTTCAAACTGACCTTGCACAGGGCCTCACAAAACATGGGAGGCTGCCTGCAAACTATCAAGAGCACTCATGTGGCTCAGGAAACAAAACATCACAAATAACAGAGAAGTGCTTTGGAAGGTTATTGATCTAGCAATATTTTGGGAAGTGCACTTGGTGGGCATCTTGAGGGAAAACCATTCTTACTTAAAAAAAAATATATAGATGAAAAGTATTCACTACCATCTAAATGTTCAGTTGAAAATGCTCATCCGATCAATCAAAGGCCATCAAAGTTCAAACTGGAACTCATATCTTCATTTTGAAATATTTTATATGAGTAAAATCTTTTTAAAAACGCTGCAATAGAGACGTGTTTAAACGAGCTCAGGTGGCGTTTCTGGGTTGTGCGTATAATTTGTTCTTTGCATTAGACAGTTTAAACTTGCATTTGTGAATGAGGCATAGTTTGACACGTGGCTTTCTGTTGGTGAGGGCTTTGAATCAGGGCTTTGAATGTTCAATCTACAGCCCTGTGTGTGTGTGCATTCAGTTTGAATTTTGCATAGCAATCACAACTTTGGCAATGGTGTTTATCCACTCGACAACCAGTTGAATTGGGTTGGGTTGACCAGGCGTCTGGATGCATTGTGTTTTTTCTTGTTTGCCTAGTCACTGCCAGAATGATATAATCAATATCCTTAATATGATAATGCAGGTTGAGGTCAGACTTGAAGTGTTAGGGTTTCATCTGTCATCTCTGTGGTGTCAGGTAAACAGACATGTTAAGCGCTGCCTAACTATACTGCAGTACATTTCACATGAAGGATGGCAGAGCGGCTCTTCATGGGGTTTTCTGACAGCAGCTCGAAATTCATTGCTCCTGCGCTGTCTCTGTGTCTCTATGATTTTGTTGATTAACTTGACTGCAGTTCACAGTTATTGTTAGAATGCAGTTAGTATGTCTGGAGATCTGAATGACCTACGGATCAGGGTAAATGAAAGGATTGTGTGCGTGTAGCTGTGCACATGTTCATGTGTATTCCTCTTATTTGGCTGAACATGAATAAATGTTGAGAACTTTCTTTTCCAAATGGAACTAAGTTGAATCGTTTTTGCATCTGCCAGACAAACAAGGACATCAGATGAGAAAGTGAAAGGAAGATTTCTCATGGCCACTATAATTTGAGCTGGTTAATATGGCAAAAAAGACACTACAAATCCCAGATGGAGCTTTCAAGTAAGGTCAGAAATGACACTCAATACTTTGATGGCAATTCTGTGCTTCTGTCAAAATTCAGGTTCCTCTTGAACATTTTTGCAGACCTGGTTCACACACAGGATCACTTGAGATTGTGCTAGAGTCATAGAGCTCATGCAGCAGAGTGGGTTGTCTACCAATCGAGAGGGAGGTGGATCAATCTCTCTGACAGGTGAAAGTATCCTTGGACAAGCTACTGAAACCTGAGTTGCCCCAGCACATTAATCGGAGGGTGTCTGAGCGCTGTCTTGAGTCCTGTAGATTCACTAGATCATGTCAGGATTCTGCAATGACACAAGAATGACTTATTGTCAGTTACTGGTAAATAACTAGCAATAAGAATAAGAATATAATTCATTAAACGGTATTGAATTAAATGAATGGCCCTAACTGTAGCTGAATTGGGGAATTGGTTTGACTCTGTTTTCCTCTTTGTTATAAATGCTACACCACGCAGGGTCATATAAGTAATATTTAGATAAATGTTAGTACATGTACATGCCTCGCCCTTCCTTGTTGCTCGTCTATCTATATGTATAAAAGGGGAAAGATGTCCATGCAGGTTGCAGTGAGAAGTCTTTTTATGGCCTTTTTTCCAACCTGCAAACCCCATTGCTAATTTGTTGAGTGGCAGTGCTAATGAAGGATGGCCACAGCGTTTTCTAACTAATGAGAGGCAGTGGTTCTTCTTCTATGAAGGAGCGCATCTGTAGCTTATCAGACATCAACACCTTAGCACGGTCGATTAATATGATTACATTATATGAACACCAGTGTTGATCATACCTCTTGATCGTTGAATTCGTGTGTGTTTTCAGTCCTGTTGCCACAGGTGAATGAAATCAAACACCCCGCCATGCAGTCTGCCTTTGCGAACATTTATAAAAAAACAATGGGCCGTTGTAGAGAACTGACTGAACTCAAGTTTGTGAATTTTTTCCCTTTTAGATATTCCATAATTACCTGTAAGTGGTATTATTGCAAACTGCAGTGTTGCAGCATTGAGAAACAGTGATGAGTGTGCTGTGTAAGTCACCAATGCTCTGCTGACTCAGTAACTGCTAAGTTTTAGACTGTTGGCATTAACATCAACACAAAAATTGTCTGCTGTGAGCTTTAGGGCATTGTTCTGTAGGTGTAATGTGTAGGTGCCCCAGCACGTCTGTCCATGTAGTGTATATGATATTTTTCCATCCATCTTCTTCCACTTAAAGTTTCCTTGTTTTCACAATTAAAAGATAAAATGAAAACAAAAATCAAAGCAAGGAGGGAGTCTCTAAATGAAAATTATTCATCCTCATGGGGTTTTTTTTAAAGTAACTATAGCTTGATGCCTACAGTGACAGTCAAAAAAAACAGTTATTATAGGTACCTAGTGTGAAAAAATATGAGTCTAAGAGGACTCTTTGTTTATTTAATTTAATTTAGTTAGGCGGATTAATCAAAACTGTTAGAAATAAGCACATCTTTATTAATTTACTTATACTTATTTGCTTATGCTAATTGTTTATGACAGGTTGACTGAAGGTTATAGGTTTCCTGCGTCAGTATATACAGTATTATCTTATTAGACTGTCTCACTATAAACAAGTTAAAAAACAAAAAAACCTTTTTTACAACTTACACTACCTTAGATTTGTATAGATCAATAAAAGTCTCTCAGAAAATGCAGAAGTGAGACACTAGAAATTTTAAATTAGAGCAGATTCATGTGTGCTCAGTACAGAATAACTTTGAGCAATTTTGACATTAAGAGACCGAGATGTAGTTACAGTGGATAATCTATTACCCTGAACATGATGACATTACTTTAATGGTCCACAATAAAGTGGTGTTACAGGAAATACCAAAAATCCCGTTGAATCAACATCATTTATTTATACAGTCCTGTGTGAATGAAGTACTTCAGTGTGACAAGAAAAAATTCAGTGTGGGGGAAAAGTTATGCTGTTTGTCCAATCGTGTGGGAGCGGTGTAAACAATAAAGTTAAGTAAATTCAAAGATTTTTTTTTTAGTGTACTGGTTTGCATTAGCAAATTGACAGACCAAGTACATTAAAGTCAGTTAGCATCAGTTACAAAATGCCAAGCTCCAATCAAGCATAGTGTCTATATAGAGTACCATATAGATATAGATACCATATATAGCTCTTCCTAATTAGGCCCGTAATTAGTTAAGCAACTTAGTTCTAAAGAAGTTATTTTTAATTCAGGTTTTTGTTCATGAAAATTCAAATAAATAAAATAAGCACCTCTTGCCAGTAGCGGGTGTAATTACGCTGCATTACAACATATTACTGCTCTAAAATTAGTAATTTAGTTACATTAACTAAGCAAACAATTATGTAATTACTTGAGTTAATTAAGTCTTACAATTATCTGTATGATGGGCTGCTAGAGGATATAAAATGTGCTTTTCCGCTGTGGCGATATGGACGTTTGTTATTATTCCGTGATGGTCTGCACTTTACTTCACGTTCTTGGACAAGAACATGACAAAGTGCAAACTCTAAAAGGTCAGAGGTCAAAATAGGAGACATTGAAATAGAGATCTACCTCCTCTACACTCTATGTAAGAAGTAATTAAGAGAAAGTTTCCCAAACTATCAACAATTACAAAAATAAGTAAACAAGTCATCTTGTGGCATTATTAATAGAGATTCCCAAAGTCAAAATTTATACCGCTGTATGTCTTTTTAATCAGGGCTTTAACAAAAAAACACTCACAGAAATCCATCACTACTTCGGCCTTTACCCCTTAATTGTCTGCTAAGCAACAACAATGAAGAATCAAAGCCTTTGAAGATAAAGAGAAGCCATTAAGCTTATACTGCTGCACCAATCATTATCAGCCAAATCCCAGAGACAAGGCTCATCGCAGGGGTAAAATAAAGAGTAGATAAGACACAAGCTAATGATGATTTTTCTCCCAGCATCCAGAATGAAAGGCAACAAATGGGCAATAAAGATCCCAAAGAGGTGTCACTGAAAAATTTGAGGGAGCCGACAGAGGCTAATCACCAGGGTTAAAAGCTATCGGAAAAGACACGACTGAAACAGCCTCATCACTTTCATGACTTGTTCAGAATGACGGTATATGGATTGTATTTGTCTCATGTTTGAAACTGTAGACAAATGTTTGGTATACTGCACTACATGCTAAGAAATTAACATACTGACATTATTAAAACACAGGAAGAGGTGTTGAAAATGAAAAACAATGTTTGTACATCCATCGATCCATCTGAGGCAGTTCACAAAAGAGCAGACTTTCAAAGAAGTTGAAATCTCATGGCATTACTATTATAACCTTGATTTAATTAACTAAATTGTTTCATAAAGCTGTCAGAGTCCACCGTGATAGACGTATTTGTACGATATACAACACAGTGCTCATTCATCAGACCCATTTAGAGTCCTTTTAGTTTTCCCTGCCTATTGTCTTTATTTGTGTTAAATTCAATCTGCTGCCTCAAAGTGAATTTAATATAAAGCTTTGGGACTCCCTTAATGGGCCAACATGCACAAGACATAATTACACTTTAACAAAGAATCCATCGTCAAAGATTTACTATACAATCAGGCAAGTCAAGCAGCTGAGTTCAAACAATATGCCAATATACATAGGCAGTATGTCATGTTAGCCACTGATGAGCTGGAACATGCAGAATGTTTTATTTTTGCCTGTTTTTTTAATTGCATCTTTAGTTACTGGATGACTTTTTTTTTATTATTATTTTATTAGTGTTTTGTTATAGCAGTGGAGCATTGAGCCCTGCTGGGTTGAGCCTTATGCTGCTAAAGCTTTGATCAGGAGGTTCATAAGCGACAAGCTATGCACCTAACAAGGGAAGTGCTGTAGTGCTTCCACAGCAGGTGGGGCTCAGTGCAGGGACTTTTAATGGCAGAAAAACTCTGCAGCTTAGGAAAAACAGCATTACCTCATAAGATTGACATCTGGCTGAGGATGTCTGTTTTATTGTTGTACACAGGTTTAGACATGATTTTAAATCTCAGAAATGCTACTTTTATTATTATTTTAAAATAAGAATAAATCTAAAGGCCACAGCTTTAACTACATCATTTTAAACATAAAAGCTCTAAATGCAAAGTGGGCTGAAATGTAGTGCTGCATGAACTAAAAGAGAGTGAATAATTTCCACTAGAGAAAAACAGCAGGGCTTCAAAATCTGCCAGTTGAATCAGATTCAGTTGTTTACTGCAACAACCTGAATATTTGTTCGTGTTTCTAACATACGCTGTTGTTGAAACGATGAGCCAGGTACAACATATTATTCCTGTTACAAATTATTTCTTCTAATTTAACTTCACTTTACAGAATATGCAAAAAACAATCAACGTAAACAAATGAAAGCTTGAAATAAAAATGAACAACACTGCCAGAGAATTGATACCCAGCCGCTGTAAAAGGGGAACAGCTAAGAAGTTTTTTTTGTTTGTTTGTTTGTTTGTTTTTTTAAACTTTTTTTAAGCTTTGACTGTTTTAGATTTACATGTTTAGACAAAAGTTCTTGCAACCTGAATTTTCTCATTTGCCTAATTACAGTCTTCCTGTTGGATTAACGATGAAATTCTTGATTTAACTGCATCTATTTCTGCCTTCACAACACACAGAATATTCTTTTTGAGTAAACCACAAAAAATACACTCCCTGTTGGAAACTGGGGACCGTCCACATGTCAGGTAAATGCACTACTTATGAGAGCACATAAAACTTTTTCCTGACAAATCAAGAATACTCATGTTGCTATATCTGCACTATGGCAGAATAAAGTAATGAGGGCACAGCGGAAAACGAGCTGAAACATTGTTTATTCTATGAAACATCGGTTATGAAAGTACCTACTGTCTGGTTGTTACTTCAAAGTAACAGTTGCCGGTTCACAAGGGGTGCATGTGATGTTGGCTTGTAGGAACTCTGAAAGTGAAATATCTGCAATATCAGTTAAACTTGACTCTTCCCATACTGTGACACCCATGTGGAGCTGTTAATGAGTAATTAAAGCAGGCTAGTCTGAAAGCTGTGAACGCTGTCATCTTTGCAGACTGTTTACAAGTAAACTGGAAATACTTCTGAATAATGAAGTTTATTTTTTGTTCATGATGCAGTCATGATCAAGCAATCATGCCTGTCAAAAACAAAAAAAGATTACTTCCCTGGATTTTGTTATAACAAAACATTGAGATATTTTAACAAGAAGCTTTCCAAGAGTGAAAACCTTCACCAATTCAGCTCACTCTCTGGGCAAGAGTCACTTTTAAGGGAATAGTAATGTATTTTGGACATATTAATCTTGTTTTCTTTGTTCTTTTTAAACATGTTTTAAGAGGTTAGTAGTGCAGTAAAAACCACATAAGTGTGGCATGATGCTTTTGGCTACAAAAACATTATCTAGGAGTAC
Organism: Pelvicachromis taeniatus; assembly: GCA_015108175.1. NCBI lineage: Eukaryota > Metazoa > Chordata > Actinopteri > Cichliformes > Cichlidae > Pelvicachromis > Pelvicachromis taeniatus. Next base: position 13,499 of record VURO01019200.1, read on the forward strand.
GTAATAGGTATTGATTTGCAAATACCTGGGCAGGTTTAACTTGCTTATTATATATAATATTAAACTACAGTATATTTCTAACTAACTAGGCGACTTGTTCTGATTCTCTAGACCATACTTTCTTTTAAGACACATTCTGGGGTCTTAAAACTTGAAAGACATGCAGATGTGAATTGTAAAAGTGAGGTCAGAGGTCAAAGGTGACATGATATTTGGATGCAAACTATAATGTGATATTTTGAATCCCCTTATACCAGTATCATTTCACAAATGTTGCAAATACAACACAGGCAATAGAATTTTAAGCATAGTTTTAATTATAAAAGACACTTGATGAACATTGGTATTATGTATTAACTGTAGTATTGTAGGGTCTTTACAGTATACATCAATTTGAAGTGACTGTTGTGATTTGGTGTTATATGGATAAAATTAACTTTAAAAAAATGAATTTGACTTTGAAGAAGAGGTCATATGTCTATATGATCAAACAATGGTAGAAGGATAGGTTTAAATAATTTTATATAGCATCATTATCACTTTAACCTTCAGGCTACGTCCACACGTACATGGGTATTTTTGAAAACTTTCCATTTTGTTTTTTAAAATATCCCGTCCACACAGCAGTTTTGAAAAAAAGTTTCCGTCCACATGTAAACGCAAAAAATGAAGTCAAACGCTGTCAAGAACACACCAATCCTAAGATTGGCCAATAGAAATGTTGGCCAATCAGAAGTCTAGTCTAGACGCCTGGGAGGGAAAGAGTGCTTAAAGGTTTTGTGCCGCAAGAAATCTTAAGTACTTCTGATAAGTTTGTGTTCTTCTGGGAAGGCAGCTAATTTTGTGTTACTTTTCAAGTGTCAAGTATTGGATTTTGTCTCACTGGCTCTCGTGGCCAGAGTCATAGCACTGTGAAGGATGGCTGGTGTAGACTCACAACTTTTGTATTTTTTCTATATCCGCCACTGTAGAAATTCATCTCATGTAAACAATAGCATGGCGCACAGTGTGACGTCAAAAAAGGCACACACCTTTGACATTCCTCATCCACACGTAAATGCAAAAAAGAGTTTTGCCACCCTGGCAGGAGTTTTTAAAAGTCTGCATTTTCAGTGATTGAAAACACCGTTTACGTGTGAACTATAGGCCCAAATTTCAAAAATACGTGTGAACATAGCCTCAGATAAATCTGTTGATCTTGTAGGAAAATTCAGAGGTCAAAGGTGACATTATAAACGTCACTCCATGACCCCACTATGCACCTAAAAAGTTTCATCAGAATTGTTTGAAAGCTTTAAGCTTCAGTACAGACTGAAATAATTACATGTACTGTTTGCAC
>VURO01019202.1:3006-16320 GCA_015108175.1 Pelvicachromis taeniatus
TTTTTTTTAAAAAAAAAAAAGGGGGGAAATGAATAAAAAAAAAAAAAAAAGAAGAAGAAAATAAGTTTCATTCTGAAAGTTGAGGAATCCATTAACATTTTTGTGCTCTGCAGACTTTGTACAGTAGGTCGTATTTAAAGCGAAACTTGAATGTTGAGTATACATGCAGAGGTAGGAAGAACAGTCTGTAGCTACTACTGGGTTGGTGTTGCTAAAATACACAGCTGTTACACTGAATAATTGATTGGCTGCTTTCAAATTTGATAATTTTTCTTCCTGCCCTCAGTTTTCCCCCCTCGCACAGCTACTTTTCTGTCTGGGCCCTCCATCTAAAGCATTAAATTCATAAGTGCTCTTATTCTTTAATCCACTTAGACGCATTCAGCTGCGACTGTGACAGCGTTTGGTCATGGCTATTTTAGAGCTGGTCTGTGCCATGAGGACTGCCGGATCTCTTTGATACTGAGCTGCCTGGACAGGAAAGTCAGCTCAATGAATCACTTATGTCAGTCAGAGCTTTCTTTTTTTGTACAAGTTACTTTGGTTGCTGTTGTCAGTGGTGAATTAAAAATGCACAAAGTGTCAAAGATAAAAGAGCATCCAAACGTGCACAAAGGGGAAGCAGGAATGATTGAGGAATTTTAAAAAAAAACCTTGTTTCTATATTTTAAAAATAAACTTTAGTCAGTTTTCTCTCACAATTTATGTCACGTGTCAGCGATCCCTATTTGAGAGGGGAGGGAAAGTCTTCTTTCACCAGATACTGCATCTTCTGTTGTCTGGTGTTATGGCAACTCTGACCTCAGCTAGTAATGCTAAATATCGCTGCGGCTTTGGCAGTGTTTGTAACATGGTGGAGGATCAACATTTCACTCATGTTTCTATGAATTCTCTGAAAACCATGCAACACATTGCTGGTAACATAAGCTGAGTTCTGGTTATCAACTACTAAAGCCTTCAGTGCTCTTCTTTGCTCTTCTTTCAGTTTTTCAATGCTCTCCTCTTTTGATACAACAACATCAGCACTACTTTTTTAGGACCTGGGACTGGATTCTTTGAATGGCTGTCATCATACCTGAAATACAACCATCCAGCTGCCTTGCACTGGCCCAGCAATGTGTGGTTAAATGTTTCTCTGAGAAATAGGATGACTGGCTTTCAGATGCTAGGTGACTTGAAGAGTGAGAGAAGTTCAAACCCATGTTACTTTGTCACTTCACAGCAACTGGCCATCACAGAGTTGAAGTGGTGGTAAATTTGTCTTCCCCATTTAGTGCTTTCAGTCTGAAAATGTTCAGGATCTGATAAGAGGATGAAGAAAAGGATAAGGATCCGAGGAGTTTGCATGAAAAAAAGGCCACTGTCTGGATAAGAGAGGACAAAAGGTGAAAAGGAGAGGAAGAGAGTAACTTAGCCAGTGAAACCAGTGCTCAAATATACAATGCCAATGCCAGTGCGCTCTCTGTGGTCTCTCCAGTTGAGAAAGTCTGTCTGAAGTTACAGCAGCTGACAATGGCCGTCTGTCTCTGTCTCTGCCCACATACAAAAGCTACCGTTGTTGTTTTTTTTTTAAGAAGCTGGCACCGAGGACCGGGGCTTCTGGAGAAGGAGTACCTTTCTAGTATGCTTCTGTACTTCTGAACTCACACAATCACACTTTCAGGGCAGTTCTTAGTTAGATAATTTAGTAAAGTTCAGAGTTATGCTAAAGTGAAATTCAGACTTAACTAAAGATATAAATTTGTATTTAGATAAAAGTCACGTGTGCTGCTGATAGACCTGCAACTCATATTTGTGTTTCAGTGATATTATATAGTGTACGTTACTTATTTGGATCATTGTTTTTGTTTTTTTCACGTGATTATACTCATGAAAAATCTGCAAATACTCTAAAGGCTTTTGTTTGGCATCTGTAGACCTACATCAGAGGTTACACTGATCATGACAGCACAGTATGCTTTTGTATTTACAACAAATATTTCAGACTGATTCTCTAAAACATTGGAAAACATGGTCTTGCAGTCTGAGAAATGTAATGGAGAAAATAATATGTGACACAGAAATGAATCACTATATTACTTTTTATTTGCACCCTTGATGCACCCTTTCATCCTCAGTTGCTTTAATTTAAGCTATAGTGTACTATACGATTTGGAACAAACTTGTGGTTCCGTAGTGAGTATGCCCCAAACACAAAAGGCCTCCATCGGTCCATCCATTCATGGATTTTCTACTAGTTATCCAGATTTGGGTTGCAGACTAAGAAGCCCAGACTTTCGTCACCACAGCCACTTCTTCTAGTTTATCTGGGGGAAAACAGTCATTCCCAAGCAAACCAAGAGATATAATCTCTCCAGCGAGGCCTGGGTCTGCCCTGGGTTCTCCTTCCCGTAGGACGTACCTAAAACATCTCGCCTCGATGGCGTCTAGAAGACATTGTAGTCAGATGCCCACTTATGAACCACTTCAACAGGCTCCTTTCAATGTGGAGGAGTAGCGGCTCTACTCTGAGTCCCTCTCTAATGACTGAGCTCCTCCCTCCTCCTAAGGGAGAGCCTAGCCACTCTTTGAAGGAAAATCATTTCCACCATTTGTATCTGCGACCTTGTTCTTTCAGTCACTGCCCAGAGCTTGTTATCAAAGGGAAGTGGAGGAACATAGATTGACCAGTAAATCAACAGTTTATGCCAATACAGTCCAAGCTCTGACTGATTGTACAGGACCGAATGACCGGTAAGAGGAGCCAGACTACCCCCACTCCCGAAGGACACCCCGCAGAGCCACCTATAGTTGAAGCACACCCTCTGTTCCCCTTTATTAAATAGGGGAGCCACCACCCCAGTCTGCCAATCCAGAGGCACTGCCCCAGACCTCCATGCAACATCCAAATCCATTGTGGATTTGGGAGACAGACACTATCTCTACTTTTAAGATTAGACTTAAACCTTTCTTTTTTCCATGAGCATATAGTTAGAGTGGGATCAGGTGACCCTGAATCCTCCCTTAGTTATGCTGCAATAGGTGTAGGCTGCTGGGGGATTCCCATGATGCATTGATTATTCCTTCTTCTGTCAACTTTCTCGATCACCGTGTATTTATACACTCAATCATTACTTATTATTAATCTCTGGCTCTATTCCACAGCATGTCTTTAATTCTGTCTTCCTTCTTCCACCCCAACCAGTTGCAGCAGATGGCCCCGCCCCTCCCTGAGCCTGGTTCTGCCGGAGGTTTCTTCCTGTTAAAAGGGAGCTTTTCTTTTCCACTGTTGCCAAAGTGCTTTCTCAGGGGATCATATGATTGCTGAGTTTTTCTCTGTATGTATTATTATATTGCTTTGAGCCGACTGTTATTATGATTTGGCGCTATATATAAAATTGAATTGAATTAAACAACGCAGAAAGCTGCAGAAAGCTGCAGAAAGCTACTAATATCAATTAATGCTTAATTGATATTAATGAAACTGTTGAAACCATATTTTTAACATTGTGTTGCAGGAGTTTCGTCTTCTCAGCTCCACGTTTGAATCAGTCTGCACTGATGACTGAACCTGTGGTTGTGTTGAAAGTTAAAGGAGAGTTGGCTGTTACTTTTTCAATCACAGAATTCAGAGAGGAGAGAAGTTCAGCGAATTTGAGCAGAACACAAAGTTTTTTTTTCTCCAGTGGGAAAGTTCATTAAGATTTCTGCTGCTGTGACCAATGAGTGGTTTGAAAGTTGATTAACCCCCACCAGCCAGCCACCCCATTAGTCACACATGCTTGCGTGCACTTAGAGATTCTTGAATTGAAAAGTTTTGGGTGAGAACTTGGAGCAGTCTCCCCTATATTTGTGTGCTTGAACACTTTTAAACATCCCTTGAATGCTTTTGTATACATGCATAAATACAAATATATGTGTAGGAATTGCTTTTGAAGTCTGTAAGTGTATCCATGTGTTTTTATGTTACTATTCCAGCGTATGTGTGTTTGCGCGTGAGCGCTTTCTGCTAAACAGGAGAAGAATTGAGGGCATGATCCTGCCCTGAAAAATACAGAGGAGAGGGAATGGTTTTGTATCCATGGAGATAGAGAGAGTCAGAGTAGGAAGCCGACAGGAAGTCAGGGTGTTCAGCACGCCATCAGGGGCTCTTCCGTTGTCATGACGCTGTGAACTGTTGTCATGGGAACTCTGCTGATTGAGGCTGAATGCTTATGGAAAGCATGCTGAATAGAGTCTACAATGAGTCTTGTCACTTGTTAATAGGGAAGTTTTTCACAATTACCCTTTAAGGAATCACCAGATGAACAAGACTGTGCGATGTTGTTGGTCTGTGTCGTAACATAACGCAAGATTTAACCAAACTGGAGCAGAAAATCCTCAGAGAAAACATCCCTTCATGAAGCCATATGTTTTTTTTCCAGTTGTCCTTTTTTTTGCTTTCAGATTGGTTAGCTTTCCTTGAGTAAACAAATCTTGCAGATCCTAGGAAATCTTCAAGATGATCTTAGTTTAAAACCGCAAACAGATGTATTAGTGTGCAACCCACTAAACTAAAGACTACTAATCGCATATTCCAAACACACGCACACATCCAAAGATGCTGTGTGGTATTTTCTCAGTTTGTGCCAAGCAGATGGAAATGGTACATCTCACTGCTCTAACGGGCAGATTAGTGCGGCGCACACACGGACGCACAAAGCTCCCTGATGACTGAGGTGGACATGTACAATCATACAAGCTCAGTAACCACAACACACAACCAATGGGAACACAGGAATTGGGTTGAAAGTTTAAGCACGCATGCGCACGCGCACGCGCACGCGCGCACACACACACACACACACACACACACACACACACACACACACACACACACACACACACACACACACACACACACACACACACACACACACACACACAGATAAACAGTCGTGCGTGCCAACTGGCTGCTTTCCTTCAGTCCACTGTGCTCCTTCCTGCATACATATGTGTGTCCTAGATGTCACCTCACATCACTCAGTCATTACCGGTAATACGTGTGTCGTGGCTTATTCAATCTCCTTTGATAATTGTGTGTTCACCTCATTTGACCAAGAAAATGATCTGACACGTACACACGTGTATGTGTGCCACAGAGAGAGAGAGAACATATGCTTTCATGTGCTGCATTTATTCATAGGCTTTGGATAAGAAGGGTCCTGTCTGACCTGCTAGTTTGATTTTTATCTAGGAGCAAAGATTTGAGGTCAGTCCCCTGCAGGGCCTCTACCACACAGTTCATCACAAGTATCGCAGCTGCAGGCTAAAAGTGGAGAGAACATGCTCATTCATCTTCTTAACATCTGGCTTTAACCCAAGGCTCTGATTTTTTTTTCAGAGTCTAACACTATAGCTTTATGAGCTTACCTCATTTAACTTAGAAGATTATACTGAAGTCCAATGAACAAGACAAGAGCTCTCTGGATCCTAATTCAATAGAACAGGATGATAATAAAGTACTGTACATAAATAAATATACTGTATATCAAAGATGGATACAGCCAGAGTGGCGATCCCCGCTGATTTGCAAGCTTTTTCTCTAAATCTCAAGTTTACCATCGAGGTCAGTGGATTTTTTTTTTTTTATTAAATTAGATTTGACCATATTTGTCTGAGACAGTAGTGCTGGGGAGTTATTAGCTAATGCTAGCCTGGCAAGACACATGTGGTATTGTGATATTTTTAATTGCATGCCAGTTTTATCTAGCACAAAAATACGTTTAAAAAGAATTTTATTTATGGGAATATCGAGCAGTTGACTCAGTGTTTTTCAGCAGATACAACTAAACACTGAAAAGGATCAGAAAGCACCCACCCGTCGGTCAAATTGGCTACACTCCTCCTGTGCCCATCTTTAAGCCTTAATATAAATGAAATGGTTGAATTGTCCCGACGCTTGTCGCTCTACAGTTCACACAGTGGGGAAAAAGTTTTCATAATGACTAAACTATTTTTGATTTAAGTTTTGGCATTTATTGTGCTGCAGCATTGGACATTACAGAGGCTGTCACTTGGTCATCATGCAAAACATGATCTGAAGTCAGTCAGAATTAATTTACAAACTATTTCAGGAATCGTTTACAAAACAAATCTTAACAGATTAACAAAAAACAACAAGAGGACGCCTGCTCATGAAGTTTTTACTGTTGTGGTAGTTGGTGCTCTCTGGACTCTCCCTATGTATGATACTGGCATTAAATTTATTGTGTGCAGAAAACAAGAATATTGCACATCACAGCTTTTCTTTGCTGAGCTTTATTGTATTGCTCTGTCTTGTTTGTGATCACTGTGGACCTTTTGTGTGGTGTGAAGTTTTGAAAACAATCTACACAGCCTCTTCTCAAAGCAGTGACATTCGAATAAGACTATTTGAAATATAGGTGAAAGAAAACTTTTAACCCAATGCAACTCTGATTACACCACTAACTCGTGCTGGATTCACTTATCGTACAGTCCGTTACTCTGAAACACACTGAAGCTTTTGTCCCATGGAGACCAATCGGCCAATTTTGAGTTGTCAGGCGGTGTGTCGATGCAACTGGTTAAAGCTGAGAAGAGTTTTAAATAACAGAACAAGCTTGGTTTTATTAGATTTTCACGGCCAAATGGCAGGAAAGGAATATGTGATACCTCATCTGGCTGGTCATAGTCGGGTGTCAACGCTCTATATGTGTGTCTGTCTTTTAACCCTCCCTTCCCCAGCTGTTCAAGACAGGGCCCCATATTCTCATGGCCACCTCTACACCAACACACACACACACACACACACACACACACACACACACACACACACACACACACACACACACACACACAGTGTAACGATAGGCTTTTCTGATAAGGTTTTATATTGCGCTTTTAATGTCGTTGACTCTGTGGAACAATGTTTGGTTTGTTTAGCACACAGAAACAATATCCTCTATTTTATATGGAGCCTAATCTCTTAAACTCATAACCTGTGCTGGTGGACTTTATTCTGAGGTTTTATTCTTTCAGGTGGACATAGATATATGTGAGACATCTTCAACACAGCAACACACAGAAAGACCAGAAAAGGTCCCAGAACTAGGCAAAACTGGGTTTTGGGGATTTTATTAGATGGACAGTTTAATAAATGATTTTCATCGAACCATTTAATGGATATTTAATTAGACTGGTAAATAATGGGTTGAGCAATCAACTTTTAAGCTTTAAACATGTGTCTGTAAATGTGTCTCTCTTGTTTGAATCTTCGTTCTGTTTAACCATCCTGCTAATGGACCTGTGCATAGTTTCCAGTATGACACGCAGGCTGACTGAGTATGATAAGGAGACAGACATAGTGAGACGGTGAATGTGAGAGATGTCAAGCATACTAATTTAACCAGCGCATGGCTAACACAGCTGAGTGCTATATACGTTATAAGATGGCCCCTGGTGGTATGTGTCTGTGTGTGTGTGCATTTATGTGTGTTTGTGCTTGTGTTTCTGACACCGAGGTCAACAGGTGTCACGTTTTCTGTGACACGGATGCAGTGTGTTCATCAGAGATGGCAGTTTTTGTCACTGCGTCCTTTCACTTAGCAGAAGAAGTCTTCACTTCATGGTTGAACGCTTCAGTTTGGCTTTGGATGTTGCTTTGAGACGTGTCAAATTTAAGATGAATAAACAACTACAGGAACATTAACGAAAAGAGGCGACTCTCCCCCCTTTTTGAATAGTTCGTCTGTATTCAGAGGCCAGTCTAGTTTGTTATCGGGGGTAAAACTAGATATTTATATTTTGTTACCACTTCTATGTCCAACCTACAAACTTTCACAGGGTGGAGAAGAGGTCTGAATCTTCGCAAATGTAATATAATTTCCTTCGTTTTAGAGTTGTTCAATATTAGGTAGTTTATTAAATGAGATATGAGAAAGATATCCACAAGCAGGAAATATTCCAGACAATTGGCAGTATAACTGGGAGTGAACATCCCAGCAAATTCACCACAAGGTCACAGAAAGTGTAAAAAACCCAAGCGCTACATCTCAGACTCCACAGGCCTCAGTTAACATCCTCAATGTTGAAGTTCATGACAGAATAATTAGAAAAAGATGAAAAAATTATAGCTTGTTTGGAAGGGTTGCCAGGAGAAAGCCTCTCATGAAAAACTAAATAAACATTGAAGCTTATGGTTTGTAAAGTTGTATCTAGAGAAACCACAAGACCTTTGGAATAATAATGTGGTGGCTGTAGCTCAGGTGGTAGAGCGGGTCACCTCCTAACCGGAAGGTCGGTGGTTTGATCCCAGTCTACATGCCAAGTATCCTTGGGCAAGATACTAACCCCATGTTTGCCTACTGGTGATGGTCAGAGGGCCCGGTGGCGCCAGTGTCCGGCAACCTCGCCTCTGTCAGTGCGCCCCAGGGCAGCTGTGGTTACAATGTAGCTTGCCATCGCCAGTGTGTGAATGTGTGTGTGAATGACTGAATGTAGTGTAAAGCGCTTTGGGTCCTTAATGACTAAGAAAAGCAATATACAAATGCTTAGTTTCTTTCTTTCTAATGATGTTTGGATACACAGGACCAAAGTTAATATGTTTGCCAGTAAAATGGATAACACCATGTTTGGTGTATACCCGCAGAAACGTTTCATTACGACTGTCAAGCAAGGTGGTGGATGTGTGATGATTTGGGCTACAGGACCTGGACATCTCACAGCCACTGAGTCATAAACGTGAGGTCATCTGTGAACAGCTGAAGCTTGGAGTCATGCATCAGAACAATAATCTTAAGCACAGCATTAAATTTACAACAGAATGGCTGAAAAATAAAAGAATAAAAGTGTTGCAATGACCCAATCAAAGTCCAGACCTTGACCTGACTTAACAAAGCTGTGCCTAAACAAATGGCTGTAAACTGACGCTGTAGCGTTTTTTTTTTTTTACAGTCTGCTTCTGCATTTTGATTTAGTTTTTGTTAGAGAAATAATGACACAGTGGAATACGCCATGTTTTGTTGTTCACTAAAGTAGCTTTGGATGATAATAAAAAAAAATCTTCATTTATCTTACACCAGCCAAATATGATGCCTCGCAGTTAGAAGATTTAGTTTTCTTTCTATGTGAAGTTCGCATGTTGCCTGTGCCAGTACATGCCAGCCAATTTGTGAGGCCTAAATTGGCTGTAGTGGTGGATGTGAGCATCAATAGCAGGCTGTCTCCTCATGTTAGTCCTGTTATGGTCTGGTGACCTGTCCAGGGTGTACCCCATCTCTTTCACAATGTCAGCTGGGATGAGCTTCAGCCCTCTGTAACCCTAGTTAGATAAGCAATGGTCTAAAAAAAAAAATCAATTTTAGTGGATGTCTCTTTAAGGCCCCCTTTCTAAAAGCTCCCTGTCTGCTTATTGTAAGCCTTTGTGGAATCATTTTGGAAAAACTAACAAATCTGTGTGAAAATGTAAATCTAAGTAACATAACTTTGTGCTTATTAGATCCATTTACATGTATTCTTAAGATCTTGCATTGTAACATCATACAATATAATACACATATCATTTTTACCAGGCTTCAAAGTAAACCCCTTCTAGATGAATACATTTGCAGGACCTCAAAGACACCTTTCCCTCGGTGGGTGAACACACGTGGGCTTCCTGCTGGAACGCTGAGACTCATTTAAGAGGACAAGAGTAATAGCATCTACCGTTTAAAATCAGTGCGTGTTGGTGTAAACACAGCAGCCTATTCCCTGATCTCAGGAGTCGGGCTAAATCTCCCCCAGGAGTCATGTAATCCAACACGGTGCTATTCATTAGTGTTCAGCTGGGACAGGCTCGCTTTTCCTTAATCTAATAACAGTGAGAAGGTTTCAATGAATCATCCCCGCAGCATCTCCATCCCCCCACCGCAGCGCTCCCTAAAAACGAAAACACCCAATGATATTGCTGTATAGATCTAATAAAAACAACCAAAAAACAAGTGACATCTCAGTTTAATTCAGTGCAATGAGAAGATCCAGCGATCCAAAGCTAACGCAGGTTCACAAACTGCAGTAGGAAAATTCCTTGCCTGAACATCAGGGCTTGATTGAATGTGGTGAGTTCACGTCCCTGCTCTGGGCAGAGAGGGATTGGTAACTAAAGAAGGAGAAAAAAAGGTCACGGTCAAGTATGTAGACTGAAACAGTAAATTTCAACACTTCATCACCAAATCACGTCTGGAATGAATCAGTGTTGATGTAAGGAAATTTGAGAGGTAACACTAATCCGTCAGGGTGACGGGAGCAGGAGGTAACAGTTTAATGACCTTTGCCTTTGTGATCTTTGCCCCTTTTCCATTTATTTATTTTTTAAAATGTTGTCTACAAAAAAGTGTCACTGTTATCTTCTAGAATGGTAAATTAAAAATGCTCCTACAACTCATACCTACCATTTAATTTAAGAAACGTGGTTGCTTGACGCTGTTTATTGAAGGAAAGAAGATGTTTTTCCCATCCAGCTGATTCACATGTGAAAACTAAGGATCTTTTCTGCTTATGTGCTCAAACAATGTATCCTTACTGACTGACACGTCAGTGTATTCGGTGTCAAGGGCCTGTCCCAAGCCTTTCAGTCACGATTTCATTTGTCTTAATTACTTTCATTTATCACGGGACATCAGTTACTTCTGGATGCCCTTGATTCAGGTATCAGATAGTAGCCGTGTGATCGTTTGACAGTGAAGCGGAGGATTGTTGGAGTATTGCATGTCTTTTGACTAAAACGCCATCCGTAGAAAGTCTTCTTTCTGCAGCAGTCTCTTAAAAATTTAATATCTGGAAATCTGATAAAGCAGATAGAGTGCAGATGGGTGGAATAATACAGTGATTCAGCTGTGAGCTTCATGCATGGTCAGCCTGTAGCAGTGAAGTCCCATCAGTATCTGCTATGCTCTTAAAGCACAGAGCACCAGTGTCTTTTTGCTCCTGGCTTTTCACTGTCTTGTCATCTCATCCCTCAAGTAGTGCCTAAAACCTGACTGACAGCCACAGAGCCACATGTGGCTTTGTGGCTCTTGCAGCTAGCTCCTGCTTTAGATATAAAAAATCTGTGTGATTCAAAATGTCCATAAAATGTCCATAAAATGTCCATAAAAAAACCCTCAATATATGCCTTATCTTATCTGCTAAATGCTTCATCTTTACAGTTTTTGCACTGAAAAACAAAATCAAAAGTTTCGACATGTGTGCATTTCAGCGATAACATGTTAATTACTGTTAGCAGCAGGTGTTTTTGTTAGCAGTGCTGCATGTGTACTTAGAACTTGCAGTGAAGGCAGTATTAATCCTGGACAATATGTGCACGTTTTGAGTAATCTAATCTTCCACTCAAATTACATGTCTTTCGGGCAGGCTCTTGCTTATGCAGCAACAGAGTACATTCCAACCTACATTCTGTATGCACTCAAACAGGACAATCATGTCCAAAACTGGCCTTTCTGCCCTCCTGACCTGATATCCACTGAAACTGTAAAACATCAACAGAAATCAGTGTCCATTCATAAAAGCTCAGCAAGTTTTGATAAAAGGAGAAGTCAGCACAGTGGTAAAAGAAGTAAAGGGAAGCTGTGGTCAGAGTCTGGGTTACTTTCTGTTTTCTGTTGCTCCATTTTTTTTAGGTAGGTAGGTTTAGACCATTATTTTCTGCAAGTATTTAAGGAGATAAAAGTTGGAGGGCAAGGCGCTACAGCAGCGGTGCAGTCGCCCCCCTCCCCCTGGTTGAAGGAAGACTGGTAGAGCGGGGGGAAGGTGAAGGTTATCGGTCTTTTCTCTCACCTTGTTCTCCTCCTGTCCTTTGTCTTCTTTTTCTCCACCTCTTGTTCTTTCTCAGCTCATGCCACTATATCTTCCAGCTCCTTTGTTTGATGTGCAAGTTGCTGAACAGAAAAAAAGTTTATTTTTGAGGATTCTTCACTAAACCGAGAAACATTTTGAAACAATCTCTTTCAAAATGATTTCACAACAATGTGAAATAATCAGCTCAGGCACTATACCTGAAGCTGCTGGTTCCTGTTCATGAGGAGTTTTGTCTCTTTGTCTCTGCCAGCTCTTGTAAGAGCATGTTTGTCTTGTTTTCCTCCTCGTGGTCTTTGATCTTCTACGTTCCTCCTGCTGAGCAGCGTTCTCTTGAAGAGCAGCACTCTGCAGAGGCACCTGTGAGAACATTTTCATTGTCTGATTTTCAGAAGTCTTGTCCTGCTTCACCAGTATTTTTCCAGGGTACTACACCAGTGTAACGTGCATCCAGAAAGGATTCACAGCGCTTCACTTGTTCCACATTTTGTCATTTTTTCAGTCTTATTCCAAAATGAATTCAATTAAAATTTCACCTCAAAATTCTACATACAATACCCCATACTGACAAATGAAAACAAAGTTTGCTTGAAATTCTTACAAATATATTAAAAATTTAAAAACAACCCAAAAATGTAACATGTACATAAGCATTCACAGCCTTTGCCTAATGCTTTGTTGAAGCACTCTTGGCAGCATTTACACCCTCAGGACTCTTTGAGTATGACGCTACAAGCTTGGCACACCTATTTTTGGGCAGCTTCTCCTTTTCATCTTTGCAGAACCTCTGAAACTCCATCAGTGTCTGTTTTCCTGTAAAATACATGGAATTTAGCCAAGATTAAGCCACTCCATAATACAGCTAGTTTACAGCTACTTACATTGTAAGATTGTGATTTTTCACCAAATTACCAAGAAAGTACGCAGTACTTACTGTACCATCCATCCATCCATCCATCCATCTTCTGCCGCTTATCCGGGGCTGGGTCGCGGGGGCAGCAGCCCAAGCAGAGAAGCCCAGACCTCCGTCTCCCCAGCCACCTCCTCTAGCTCATCCAGGGGAACACCAAGGCGTTCCCAGGCCAGCCGAGAGATATAATCTCTCCAGTGTGTCCTGGGTCTGTCCCGGGGCCTCTTCCCAGTGGGACATGCCCGGAACACCTCACCCAGGAGGCGCTGAGGAGGCATCCTTGTCAGATGCCCGAACCACCTCAACTGGCTCCTTTCGATGTGGAGGAATAGCGGCTCTACTCTGAGCCCCTCCCAGATGGCCAAACTTCTCACCCTATCTCTAAGGGAGAGTCCAGCCACCCTTCGGAGGAAGCCCATTTCCACCGCTTGTATCCGCGATCTCGTTCTTTCGGTCACTACCCACAGCTCGTGACCATAGGTGATGGTAGGGATGTAGATCGACCGGTAAATTGAGAGCTCCGCTTTGACACTCAGCTCTCTCTTCACCACAGCAGGCCGATGCAGCGTCCGCATTACTGCAGCCGCAGC
>VURO01019203.1:0-20493 GCA_015108175.1 Pelvicachromis taeniatus
TAAAGAAAGTATGTTTAGCGTGTTTGTGTTCATCTCCATGTTCGTCTGTCCCAGTTGTGTCATTCCTCAGAGCAGCAGAGCACCGAGGTTTGCTCTGCTCCATGTGTGTAGCCGCAAAACTCTGCTACAGCGAAACTCTCCCACTTCTTCTCCTCCTCTCCCTCTACTCTTTTGTCTTGCTCTCGCCTCCTCCTCACCAACTTTTGCTCCCTCATTTTGCCAAAAATCTGTCTGCCTGTCTCTGCCCCGCTACTGACTCAATCATATCTTTCACCTTCCTGTTCTTCTTCTTCTTTTTACTCTCGCCCTTTTCATATGTGTGTTATGAATGTCTCACACCCCCCTCTCTCTATCCCCACCTTTCTCTTTCTCTCTCTCCGTCCTTCACCCTCCCTCCTAATCAGAGCCATATGTTGGAGAGGGAGGCAGGGAGATCTGACGATGGACATAATTGTGTTGAATGTAGACCGTGCGGTACAGTGTTGGGAGTCAGCCGTGTGCGTATGTATAAATTAAGTTTGCAAATGTTGCGTTTACTTGTGATTGGATGCAGTCACATGTGAGTCTCACACCACACGTGGTTGAGATTTCACAGCAGTTCTGCCCGCACTTCTCCCCATGCTTTGGGTTTCTATAATCCTTCCATCGCTCCTGTCTTTCTGTCACCTTCATCTCTCCATCCTCTTAACACCTCTCCATTCACCACCTCTCTGCTTCCCCCTGGTGGATGTGATTATTCACACATTTTCATTCTTGTTGCACCCTCAGAGTCTAGAGCTTTGTAATGCATTTGGAATAGTTTTGGTGAAACGTGGCATGAGCAGTGACAGCGTGTGTGTGTCTGTGTGTGCGCGCGCCACCCATGTTTGCTGTGCGACATAATTCAACAGCTGAATTTCTTTGCATTTTTCAATAACATATACATCCTCTCGCTCAAATATCGCACATGCGGCAAAAACATTACTGTCGCGTATTGATGATCCTCTGAGTATTTATACCAGCATACACTTGTACCCACACTCTGCTGGAACACATCAAAATGAAACACTAACTACAATTAGACTTTAAAAATTTATACTGCAAGTCATCCTCCAAAATAATTGCATGAGATAGAGCAGCCCGCACCAAAATACTGATTCTAGTCTGGCCTGATGCATGCTGTGACATCATGTACTAATCTCTTTTTCTCTTGTTCTTTCTGCTCCACCCTCCTCCTTTCTTTTTTCTCCTTTCATTTCCCCCCACTCCGCATTTTCCTCCACCTTCTTCAACTCTTTGTCCCTTCCCCTTGTCTGTATCTCTATCTTTCTTTCTCTCACTCCAGCAACCATGGGCAAAAGACAGGAGCAGAGGGGAGAGGGAGAAGTATGTGAGCTCTCCACTGCAGTATTGATGACCCAATGATCCCCTGCAGAACAGAGCCAGTCAGGCAGACAGAGTGAGGCTCAACTCAGAATCAAAATCAGAATCAGTGCCATGATCGTTCGGTAAAAGCAACAAATTGAACAGGATATGAATGGTAAATGTAATCGAATGTTGTAATGCTGCTGTGTGGGTGGCACAGTTAATAGAGGAGAGTGCATCATGGATTAGATTTATGGCCCGTTGCCAAAAATGTTGACGATTCTATTTCACAATCGCAATTACATCTCTGCAAATTTTTCTACGTGTTCCATAATTTAACAAAAGCCATTTTTGGGGGTGGGGAGGCTCATTGGGGTTTGGATTAAATGTCTTAAATTCAAGGAGGAGATTTTAACATATTTATGGGCTTACTTTTGAGTTGGTAATATTGTTTTCGTATCTGTCTTTAGGTTTTTGAGTCTTCTTGCCAGCTGTTAGAGGACGACAGCTACAAAGAAGAAAGACCCATTTACATACATCTAAAAACATCCATCGTTTCCCTGCCTCAGTGCCAGCAAAACTGTCTCCTTAATGAGTAGCTTATCAGATCACCTACATTCAGGCCAAACTGGGGCTCCAGTGGGCTGTGGTGAGGCTCGGGCCGAGGAAAAGGGGTGTGTGGCGGAGCTCGAGGAGCTCGAAGCGCTCGAAGGGGCTGAGTTCTGGACCAGGGAGCTAGCACTCCAGGGGGGGTTCCAGGATCCTTCTCATGATGGACTGGCGCTGGTAACCTCCGACCACATTCCCTCCTCCTCTCCTTCTGCTCTGTCCAACGGCCTCCATCTTCAGAGGAGGCTGGGGCACAGCAGTTGCCGGCGGCGGCAGACAGAGACTCACACGACTGCTGAGACACATACGTTTGCAGAGACGTTTCGAAACATGCAAACACACATAGACCCAGATGTGCATGCACAGGCTTTTTCTCATGCAAATATGGAGAACTGTGGACTCATGGATGTGAACTCACGCGCAGCTTCTGTAGGGCCAGAACTCTCCAAATCTCTCACACCAGAGGCCATACACTCACCCCAGCCCTTGTCTTTGGTGCTAGGCAATCATCCTGCCTCCACCAATCAGCTGGCAGCCCCGGTCCGGACTACAGAGACAGACGTTCCCTCGACGTTTTGTCCAGTTCCTGCTGGTCCAAACGCAAACACAGACTCCTCCCCACTTCCCATAGAGACAGAAAAAAAGTATGCACTCCGTAGCTCTGGACGTCCCCGCTTTCCCTGTCACCTGCGCAAATCCTCCCGCCTCCGCAGAAGCATTGAGGATGGGGAAAAAAGAGCAGGGAGGGAAAAGGGAGGAGAGGAGGATGAGGAAGTATTAGAGGAAAAGATCTGGAGGGTAAAAGAGGAGGAGGTGGCAGTTGGTGATAAAGAAGAACATTCATCTGTGGAGGCTGTTCTCCCTGCAGTTACCAGTCACACAGACATTGCTCTTGCTCTAACTGTACCTAAACCTGTTCCTAAAGCTGTACCTAAACCTGGGCCCAGACTCGGCTATAGACCAGGACCTAAATCCAGGTCTAGGCCCTCAACGAAACCTGTTCATAAAGCGGGCCCTAAAAGCGTAATGAAACAGCGTCAGGCAGCCCAGGCTATCCACGATCACTCTACCCCTCATCTCCCATTTGGGAACACACCCACAATTCCTGGATCTCTGCTAACAATGAAGGAGGAACCCATTGCGGAGTTGAGGGTATGTCCTCCCAGTAATGGCAGACGTGGGCGTTTTGTTGGTGTAAGTTCATTTCTTAGTCACATATCGCGGCATCTCCGCTTCTTTTTGACATTACATATAACGTCATATTATTTGCTAATGAACATTGATTCAGTTTGCAGTTCAGCTGTTTCATCTTTGTATCTGCTTTACAGGTGAGGAGGATTGTCGTCAAGGTGGCACGCATTCCAGTCAGTCTTAGCCGCCGACAGAAGAGCTACAAAATTTCTAATCTGGAAACAATCACGGGGACAGAGAAGAGTAGTGATGGCAATGTGGATGGCTCAGAGGCAGCTCGAGAGCCAACTGCACTCCTCCGAATGAAGAACAACGGAAAAAGTGTGATGGTGATGTTCCCTCCTGGAGAGCTCCCTGTTATCCTCAAACGCAGGCGGGGACGACCGCCTAAACAGCCCCTGCCAGGAATACAGGGGGAGCCTCCAAATGCTGGGAACCCTGGTGGCAATGGAGACCAGCCCAAGAAGCCCCGCAGGCGGCGACGGACTAAACTCCCTTTTCCTTATCCGTCCTACGTTAATGAGACGAATGATGTGAAAACCGAATATGGGGATGTTCTCTCCAAACTGGCCTTTTTAAACCGCCAGCCACCTGCCACTGGCCGCTGCTCCCCCCCTCGCTGCTGGACACCAAGTGAGCCAGAAAGCTTTCATACCCCCTCGGAAAACCCCGGAATATCCACCCTGCTCCACCGGCTCACTGGGTTTAGACGCCCACGGGGTGGCAGAGGAGGCGGCGTTGGACGGGGAGGAGGAGCAGCAGGAGGGATCGGCGGCAGAGAGTGTAATAAGAGCACCTTCAGTGACTTCTTTGAATCTATTGGAAAAAAGCGGAAAATGAGCCCCCTATCTGAGCATGGATTACCTAGGAAAAGAGGGAAGGGTGTGGGTGGAGGTGGGGTGGGCAGAGGAGGTGGTGTAGTAGGAACAGTGCCTGGGGGTGAGAAAATAGTCAGGAGGAGACGTATGAAGAAAAATGGTGCATTTAAAGGGGGTGGGATGTCCATGGGGCAGGACTGGCCCAATGGGGCAGGTGGCTGGGGTGAAGAGGGACCTATGGATAAACAGAAAGGCTTGGGTGGGTATCAGCTCTGTGGCTCTCCAAGGGGGGGCTTCTCTTCCTGTGAGGTTGGAAGGGGAGGTGCCTACAGCAGCCCAGGAGGGAGCAGAGGGGTTGGGCCAGCTGGCGAGGACTCACAAGGCCTCTTTGCTGGTTATTTCCGATCACTTCTTGACTCTGATGATTCCTCAGACCTGCTGGACATCTCCTCCGCACAGTCTGACCCCCGCAAAGCTTCATCCACCCCTGGATATGAGCCATCCAGCCCAGCTACCAGTCACAGCTGGTCTACCGCATTCTCTAAGTGGAGCACTAAGGGTGCATGTTCTGGGGTGGAGGGTTCAGGCCAGACACCTGGCTCCTCAAGCAGGCCTCCATATAGCTATACCAGCCTGGCCCAAACATCCCCCACCACTTCTACCTATCCTAAATCCACTCCTCCATCACTCTCACACTCTCCTAGCTCCCCCCATCCAGCCTCTTATGGCCACTACTCTTCTGGCTACTCCTGCTCCTCTCCTGTGGTGCCACAGAGATCCTCAGACTGCAGCTGGTCTGGTAACAACATTGGTAAGGCCAACCCTATCGGTCCAATGGGTTATTCTAACTATCAAGCCGCAGCCAAGCGGGGCTACAGTGGATATCCAAGCGCAAGTCATTCCTCTGCAATGCGGGGGGACTCGACAGGACCGATGTCACCTGGAGGAGGATACATGTCAGTGGCCAAAAGTAGCCCCTTCAGCTCCTCCTCCCTAGAAGGTTACAAACAATACAACGCCAATCAGTGGAACTTCAGGTAAATCACTTTTACCACTCAGGTGTCATTAAAAGACATCCTACACTAACTAGTAGAAGTAAATATTAAATTATCACACAAACATTTGACTTGGTCTGAATGAAGTTTAAATGTAGATGTAGGTAATTAAATATTTTATTTCACAATAAACAAAAAAGTGAAAATCAGGCTTTTGGATATCTGAAAAGCCTGATCACATCTGATGATTATATTTCTCAGTATGAATGTTTCACTCCAGCATGCAGTTTTTCAATATCACCTTATCCAGTTTACAAATGCATTGTCATAGTCTGCCACTGAGATTTCTCCTATTACTGATTTGTGAAACTGCAACAACGAGCAGTGAAAACTCTTTTGCACAAATACTGCTTAAGTGTTTTTATGTATTGTATAATATATGTTGGTATTTTTTTTATTTTTTTTTCAGACAAGGTTACAGTGGCTGGTCAACAGACAGCTTTGGACCTCACTACCATGGCTATAGTGAATATGGATCCAATGAGTCCAAAGACATCTTGGATATTTCAAACTACACCCCCCAGAAGGCCAAGCGACAACCTTTCCCTGAAAGTTTGTCAGAATCTTCTTCTGACTCTTCACATCTTGGCTCAGCAGCCACTAATAGTGGCCCTAGCTCCACATGTGGCACGTACAAACAGAATGAGGCTGTTTCTGTTAGTGGAGAAGGGGGCCAGTCAAGTCTGTCCAGCCTGGAGAAACTGATGATGGACTGGCATGAGAGTGCCTCGGGACCTTCTTATAACTGGAGCCAGAACGTCCTCTTCCAGGGCGGGGGGACCAACAAACCCGGTCGTGGTCGCAGAAAACGGACTGAGCCACATTTAGAAAAAGAAGGAGTTTCTGCTTTGCACTCTGATTCCCCATCCAGTCCCTCACCAACACCTGCTCCTGGACCTAAGCGCGGAGGGGTCGGAGGACGGGGCAGAGGGTCGAGAGGAGGCAGAGGAGGTCTGTCTCCCTGTCAGAGGGAAAGGCCAGCGGGGTCCAAAGGCAGGGGCAAGGCTGCGTCTACGTCAGCGGTGGGACCAGCGGTGTCTGCTGTAGGTCCAGAGGGGTCTGGGCTGTTTCAGGAAGGGTTGGATTATTACAGTGGAGACAGTAGCAGTCTCTCTCCCTTGGCCACTCCTAATCCTGCACCACCTTCCAGCTACCTCCAGGACCCCTGTGAGTACCCCTCCCCCTATTCTGCCCACCCCTCCACACCATCCTCTGAGGAGCGATATCCGGCCTTATACCCTGGAGAATCCTCCTCTTCCCTCTCACCCAGTGTCTCCTCTCCCCCTTATCCACCCAAGCCCACCCCTCCTCCACACCAGTCTTACCATCTTGTTCCATCCCGGACCTTCTCCCCCTCTTGCTCCCCCTCACCACGGCTAACACCCCACTGCGGCACTGCACTCAGTCCCTCACACCGCCCCCCTCCGAAAGACCCCCAGTTTTCGCAGTACGACTCGCCGAGCTACTGCAGCTCCCCCTACTGGTACGGACAGACATCCCACAGCGGCAGCCCGAGCCCACACGCGCACTCAAATACAGCCGTGCATGCACACAGCAACCCGCACGCAAGTCCGCATGGGAGTACACCAGCTAATTCGCTCTCTAGTCCAAATGCAAACACGCACACACATCTGACTCCAACTCCGCACGACGCACATCATCCCAGCACACAGCCCCACCTGAGCTCACACACCAACACACATCCAACATCGCACCTTCAGAGCAGCTCTCTCTCCCACTCCAACAATCAACCCCACCTCAACACACACACCAACCTCAACACCCACCTCCCCTCGCATACACACTCCAACCCCAGCCCCGGCCTCCATTGCCATGCAACACCTATGCTTTATGAGGAGCGCAGCCCTCCCGCAGCCATTACCCCACACAAGCGGGATATGACCTCCCACGCCATGAGCACGGGCCATCGGCAGGGCCCCTTGCCTCACTCCCCGTACCCCAAACCTCCCCTGGACTCCTCGCCCCATCAGGAGGACACTAGTGGCTACTCTGTGCCCCAGCAGTCCTACCAAGGTATGGGACACCGCTACCCCTCCCAGGCGGCTCAGGGTGGTGGGGTGCTGTGCCAGCTCCTGGACCCAGCTGGTGATGACAGCTTCAGCGTCACAAGCCTGTAACGGCAGGTGAGTGTTTGACTGTCGAGGACAATGTAGGTATGGAAAAGGATGGAAATGCATAAATCAACTGTTAAGCAATTAATGTTACATAATATTCAACTGGATGTTTTGTTATTATTAGTCTTACCCCATAAACATGATCATAAAAGACCAATTCATATCTTCAGTGTATCTAAAACACCAACAGTAAAGGCAACCTAAAAGACGATGTGTGCTGATATCACTTATTTGCAGAGCAACACTAACAACAGTATTTTTGTCCAATGATAAATGGAACAGGTCACCTTTTAGTAATAACCCATCAAAAACAATTTAAGCCTCATCGTGCGAAGCTTATATCTGTGTGCATGAGCAATTTTGTGCCAAGCAACTTTTACAGTAAAAGACGCTACTTTTAATCTGTTTTTGAGCTAATGGGTGGAAAAGGACATCAATAATAAAATAGTTTTGTTTTTTTTAGATCTAAGATACAAAATACTATAAACAGGGTGTAGGACTGTCTCCAGCAACCCTGTAAAACCAAACAATGCTAAAGACATGGGTCCAAAGTTACATGTCATCTTTCAGCCCTGCTCTGCACACTCTCTAAGACCACATTTGCACATTTTTTTGCCAATCTAATGGAGGTTACAGGTGAATTTGAATGTGTTTTGCTGCAGTTTGTATTTCAAAACCTCTATAGCCTTTCAAACGCCAAATATATATCTCTAGGCTGAAATGCAAAAGTGCAATTTTCATCAAAATGGACATCCACGCTCTGACTAAAACAACCTAAAAATGTTTGTTTTTTAAAATAAAAAATGTGTCTCATATTACTTTTATTGTCTCTTCTGATCTCTTTTTGTCTCTCCCTCTCTCTGTTTTCCTTTCAGGTGCATTCGATCCAAGCTTTTACAGATTTGCAAACATTTTTTTCTTTTTCTTTTCTTTTTTTTTTAAGGGGACTTCTTTGTGAGGGACTGCGAAATGAAGGGTGAGAATTTAGCTGCCAGCTTTTGGACAGTTAAAGCTTTAATTCTCCAGCACTGACAATCAAGATCAACTCACGTACTCGAGCATGCACATACACAAACGCACATGCGCGCGCAAACACGAGACACGCATGCGCGGATTAGTTCACTACCTAAACATGACCACATGAAGTCGTACGTGTGCGCACTCACACGCTGGAATGAGGGAACGGCCAGGAGGAGCTGACAGATGAATACCAGACGCTGACGGACAAAGACAAACCTATCTCCTCATCCCTTGGAGTCCTGCTGTGATACATGGAGGACTCTGTTTCCCTTAGAAGTCTAACTCACCAAATCTTTGCGTTATTTATTTTATTTTTTCCCTGTATCTGCAATGTGGGCAAACTAGGATCACACTACTCGCTCTTTCTCTCTGTGTTTATTTTCCCTGTTTTCTCTCCTCCTCTGCTAAACCAGCAACTGTGTTCTGCTCTCAGCTCTTCATTTCTGTCTTGTGCCCAAACTCGAACCGCATCTGAGCCCAAATCAACTTCTGAAATGCCATAAGCCTAGCAAATGTCCCTCTCTGTGCACTCCTTGTGTTGTGTCCCATAAGAGAAAAAGTGGACTCAATCAGTTTCTGCTCTTGAAATACCAGCATCTGTACATATGACTCCAGCTCCAAGCCAGGGGGCCTCTGTTTCGCTGTGAAGGCCCGTCATCAACTTGCCCTCCTCTGCGTTCTGCCATGGTTTCTCTGCTCTGTGGGGTGGGTGGGAGGGAGGGGTGGGGGGTGGGGCGAGACTGCAGCATGGAGACTTAACATCCTGTGTTTTGCTGTTTTAACTACAAGGGAAAGAGACATTGAAATTACACAACGGCCCCAAAGAGACTCTTGTTTTCTGTGTGTGAGTTTGAGACGGAGAGGATGTGTTTGTGTGACATGCATGTTTTTGTGTGTACGTGTGCCTACATGTGCGTGTATGGGCGTGTGTGTGTGTGTGTATGTGTGTGCCTGTGGGGTCAAAAGGAGTGAAGCTTCCCAGACACCAAAGTCTTGGCGGGGCCTAATTCTTTCTTTCACTCTCTCCCTTCTTTTTTCTGTGGTCTTGTGTTGTTTGGTGGTTTTTGTGATGAAAAAAAATAAAATAAATTGTATATCTGTCTGTTACATATCATGTATGTATCTGAGGTGCAAAATATTTAAATACACATTCTGTTCTTGCCATTGGTAATCTCGTCTATAGCATTGAGCTTCTTTGCCGGATTAAGGGGGGAGGTGTGAGCGTGTTTGTGTGTGGCTGTGTTTTAGAGCCTCCCTGAGTATTGGGCTTTGCCCAGGCTGTCTGGGACTGTGAGCGAGTGTGCGAGCGAGCGAGTTCACTCAAGGACACAATTCGACAGGGAGTGAAAGGGAGGGGAGGAGAGGAATAGATGGTGGGGAGAGAGCAGGGGAGGATACGTTGGAGTAAAAGAAAGAAACCAGACTGAGGAAATCAGAAAAGGGTGTTGAAGAGGTTTTTAAAGCCACTAAAACAAAACAAAAATGCGCAAAACTGTAGTTTCACAATTCATCCTTCATCCAAATAAGGAAACGTTTTAAAGCAAACAACCAAAGACTGCTGGTACGGGAGAGAGATGACAGGAACCCGTGCCTATTTCGTGCCCTCGCAGGGAAACTTGCTACTATACGGCAAATACTGTACATCTGCAGCTTGTGTGTATGCATGTGCATGCCAGACAGAGAATTAGAGAGAAAGAAAGCAGATGGGCTAAGTTTACTGGCTGCATATTGTGTACAGTTTGTCAACAGACTGACTAAATAGACTCAGACATGGCCGGAGGAAACGTGTTTGCTGTGACATTCCACTGTATGGTGGAAGGGTGCACGAACTGTCAACAACACTACATGACAGACTGAGAGGGGGATGGTGCAGAGCGACAGCTCTCTTTCAGACTTTTCTTTTGTGTGGCATTTCTATAAAACACTGCAATTTCATTTACATGCAATTGCTTTTGTGTGTGTGTGTGTGTGTGTGTGTGGGTGTGTGGAGTGGGAGCAGGGAGCATGGGATGCAGATATTGCCATGTTTGTGTGGAAGCAGAGTTGCAGCATTAGGGTTTCTATAGACCACGGGAACATAAAGACGAAAAGGCAGTAGAGCAGTCAGCAGGAAAGTCAGACGGTCAGTGACCTGAATACACACACACACAACAAAAGACAGACAGTGAAAGAAGGCAGTGAGAATGATGGCTGGGTAATCATTTAAAATGAACTTACACTACATACTGTTTCCTTTTACAACAGCTCCTCTCTCGCCCTCAGTCTATTCTCCTCACTGCTGGTGCGACCTTGTAATCTCAGTTGAGTTTCCATGGTAATACCATGAGGACCAGATAGACTGAGGGTGGGTACTCGATACAGAGAAGAGGGAAAGAGAGAGTGATCTTTATTCAACATGTCTCTGCAGATATGCAGTGCGTGTGTGTTTATGCAGCATATAGCAGCTGCAACATGTTTCTTGTCCTGCACACATGTTGTTGCACAAAACACTGAAATACATTGCAGATAAAACTTTGATTGGTTGGTCAGAAATTCACCATGGCAACTATGGCAGAGAGCTCAGCATGAATGCAGCACATTGGAGCTCACACACACACATAAACACACACACAAATGCAAAATGGACGAGTGTGAGCACGATGGTCTCAGGGTTAATCGTCCTATAAGGGACCTGCAGAGGATTCAAAGTGTCCAAATTTAGCAGAATCCAATGAGGTTTGAGTCATTCTTCTATGATCACTTCATATTCCTAAAGAGTGGTACTCGCATATCCTACATCAGAGTAGATGTGCCAAGTTTCTCTCGATGTGAGCAGTATTAATACTCATGTGCCTGTAACAGATGACGAGAACACAACATATGTGAGTTTACTATGACAAAATCAACAACCGTTCACTTTGTAGCTCAGTACTAGAAAACAACAGTGGTTCGCAAACTCTCGTCTGTCTTCCTGCCGCCTCCTTCCAACATAGAGAGGATGCTGCTGCCATCTGCAGGAGGGGTGTATAGTATCTGAGCCAACAGTAAATTAATGTCATACATGAATAACGTGCGTACTTTGCTTCAGAGGACTAGTATTTTTCATAACTAATTAGGCCTGTGGTTAGCTGTGCACATCCATATGGGGTAAATGGTAAACAGACTGGTTATAGTCTAGCTGAGCACCTAAAGCACTTTACACGACTTACATCATTCAGCTATTGACACACACACTTTTCTCTCTGCTTTTTCTCTCTAACATTCACACACTCATGCTGCTAGGGATGCATCAGAGAGAAACTTGGGACTGGAGCAGACGATGACACGATTTCATTTATTTATAAACTGGGGAGACACAAAGCATCATCAGCACTGCTCTACAGCCTCATCTGTGCTCTCCAGCCTCGTCTGTGCCCTCGAGCCTCGTCTGTGCTCTCCAGCCTCGTCTGTGCCCTCGAGCCTCGTCTGTGCCTCATCTGTGCTCTCCAGCCTCGTCTGTGCCCTCTAGCCTCGACTGTGCCTCGTCTGTGCTCTCCAGCCTCGTCTGTGCCTTCCAGCCTTGTCTGTGCCTCATCTGTGCCCTCTAGCCTCGACTGTGCCTCGTCCGTGCTCTCCAGCCTCGTCTGTGCCCTCCAGCCTCGTCTGTGCACTCCAGCTTCGACTGTGCCCTCCAGCCTCGTCTGTGCCTCGTCTGTGCTCTCCAGCCTCGTCTGTGCCTTCCAGCCTCGTCTGTGCCTCATCTGTGCTCTCCAGCCTTGTCTGTGCCTCATTTGTGCTCTCCAGCCTCGTCTGTGCCTCATCTGTGCTCTTCAGCCTCGACTGTGTCCTCCAGCCTCATCTGTGCCTCATCTGTGCTCTCCAGCCTCGTCTGTGCCTCATCTGTGCTCTCCAGCCTCGTCCGTGCTCTCCAGCCTCGTCTGTGCCCTCCAGCCTTGATTGTGCCCTCCAGCCTCGTCTGTGCACTCCAGCCTTGATTGTGCCCTCCAGCCTCGTCTGTGCACTCCAGCTTCGACTGTGCCCTCCAGCCTCGTCTGTGCTCTCCAGCCTCGTCTGTGCCTCGTCTGTGCTCTCCAGCCTCGTCCGTGCTCTCCAGCCTCGTCTGTGCCTTCCAGCCTTGTCTGTGCCTCATCTGTGCTCTCCAGCCTTGACTGTGCCCTCCAGCCTCGTCTGTGCACTCCAGCCTCGTCTGTGCCTTCCAGCCTTGTCTGTGCCTCATCTGTGCTCTTCAGCCTCGTCTGTGCCCTCTAGCCTCGACTGTGCCTCGTCCGTGCTCTCCAGCCTCGTCCGTGCTCTCCAGCCTCGTCTGTGCTCTCCAGCCTTGACTGTGCCCTCCAGCCTCGTCTGTGCACTCCAGCTTCGACTGTGCCCTCCAGCCTCGTCTGTGCTCTCCAGCCTCGTCTGTGCTCTCCAGCCTCGTCTGTGCCTCATCTGTGCTATCCAGCGTCGACTGTGTCCTCCAGCCTCGTCTGTGCCTCCTATGTGCTATCCAGCCTCGACTGTGTCCTCCAGCCTCATCTGTGCTATCCAGCCTCGACTGTGTCCTCCAGCCTCGTCTGTGCCTTCCTGCCTAACCTTAACAGGACTGTTTGAAAATGAGTCTTCATGTAGTTCTGGGCCCACTGCAGCCGTTTCTGCTTGTAAGAATTGGTTATCAGTGGCTGAATAAAAGGTTTATGCATAACTGCAAGTCTCTGGAGGATCCTACAGCTTGATGTTCACAGGGCTCCAGCAGCTTCAAATATCTAATTGCTGCTTTGTATTGGCCTTTTAGCAGCTGCAGTCTTAATCTGATCTATTTGTCTGGCAGAAACTCACTGTGCTTTTATCTGCACAAACCCCTGTGTGCTGTGACTCGGCCACAAACCTCTCAACAGTACCATGATCACGCTTATGTTGTCGTGAAATATAAAAGGTTTTCATTCCAAGGTGTTGTCCAAGGTATTCAACTAGTTCACGTTTTTCAGCAGCAGAGATCCTTTATTGGTTGAAGATGTTGGTCTGCTTAATAATGTGGAACATCCTTCTTTAGTAGTTTTTCCTTTAATCGGGTTCACCTGGCAAAGTGATTATCAGGTGTCTGAGATGATTGCAGTGATCCAAAGAGCCCTGAGGCACAATGCCATCCATGAGTTTAACTGAAAAACAATATACAGTATTTAATCTTTATGACACTTAAATACAATTTGCATAATAAATTGGAACGCAGTGGAAATAAGGAAAGTTTATTGATCAAATGTATTTATTAAACAAATAGACAAAAGTACATGTTCAAAGCAACACCATGGCAGCCCAACATCAGACAGACCTGTAAAGTCCACTCTGTAGAGTGAATGAAGCAGCGGTATGTTTGCATTTGTAGGTTCCAGCTGTTCTTCATGATTGTGGCCAGCAGGTGTCACGAGAGAGGACTGTGTCGTAATGAAGCGTTTAGAGAAGCCTCGGTGTTTCAGAAAGCTTCGTTAAACCATCAGCAGTTTTGCCTAAAAGAAGAAGACAAGCTCCACTTACACTTTTCACTGGTGAAGATGGACTTGCAGTCCCTCCACTGGGACTGGGACTGGTCGCTGACGGTCTTCCCACGGTGCACTGAGCTGTGTGGTGTCTCCCTGATGTGGCTCTTGTGTTGGATTTGTAGCTGTAGTTGTTTAAAGACTAAAATAATAAACCAGTTCTCTTTTTTTGTAAGCTTAGTCATTTTAAAACACAAAGATAAGGACATGCTGAACATTTTACCTTAGACTTTGCTTACTAGTGGCGAGGTCATCCTTTAACCAACAGGAAGTTGTACAGGAAGATGTACATGTAGGCTGAGGAAAGTGACAAACGCTAACGCTAGTTAAAACTGTCCTAGCTAAAATGAAAAAATGAATACAGTATTGTGTTTTTAGCTTATTTCGCTTCGTGGGGCGTGGTTAGTAAAACTTTGAGAATCATTTCTGAACCCTCAAACCCAGAGTTTTTAAAACTGTCGGCAGGAAACCAGCAGACTTTTTACTGTGACCTCAAATTATTTATAAAATTATTTTTATATATTTTTTCAGATAAAGTAGTGGGAAAAAAATTTCAATACTGAGGAAACAATTATGGAAATACATATGATTTGCATTTCTAAAACAAATACAACAAACAGAGAGTGTCTGGAGACTTTAACACGTGGTTACACCTGCCTGGCTCAAAGATCGCCTACAACAGCAGAACTGATTAAACACTGAACAGCAGCTTAAAGTAAGCAACCGTTACTATAGATGATAAACATTTCCCCATGTATTTATCATAGGAGTACATGTAAATGCAGAAGAGACTCACATTTTCAACACTTTCCTTGAATAGAAAATAGAGTCAGTGATGGGGAGGGGCGGTCTGTAGCCCAGGCAGCAGGTCATCTACTACTTGAAGGTTGGTGGTTTGATCCCCGGGTGCACTAAGTATCCGTGGGTAGGAGTGCTTGTATGAATGGGTGAATGAGACAAGTTGTGTAAAGCACGGTGAGCGCTCAGGCAGAGTAGAAGCTAAGAACTGTTAAGAACAGTCCAGGCATAACGACCATCACAGGATTGATGCCATCCAGCGGCAGGGGGGTTGGGGGTGTGAGGATAGAGTTAATGAGTTGAATGTGATTTTCAACAGATTTTGGGTGAATGCTCACCCCCCCCCCCCAACCTGTAGTCAGCCTGAAATCCACAGTCTCTCCCTCCCACAGGGTGTTTTTTATTTTTCCAGTGCATTCAGCACCATCAGGCCAACCCTCCTGGGTGATAAGCTGACAGTTATGCAGGTGGATGCTTCTCCTGGATTGCTGATTACCTGACAGGTAGACCACAATATGCGCAGCAGACCAGGAGAACCTTGAGCCCAGTTTCAATCCAGGGGGTCGATGTGGACATTGTGGAGGACTATAGATACCTTGGAGTCCACACAGACAATAAACTGGACTGGGTTAAAAACACCACTGCACTTTACAGGAAGGGCCAGAGTCGGCTCTATTTTCTGAGGCGGCTGAGGTCCTTCAACATCTGTCGGACGATGCTGAGAAACCTCTATGAGTCTGTTGTGGCCAGTGCTATCCTCTATGCTGCTGCATGCTGGGGCAGCAGGTTGAGTGTCGCAGATGCCAAAAGACTAAATAAACTGATCCACAAGGTCAGTAATGTTGTGGGGATGGAGCTGGACTCCATCAGGGTGGTGTCTGAGAGGAGGATGTTGTCCAAGATAAAGACAATGCTGGATACCTCCCACCCACTCCATGATGTGCTGGCCAGTTACAGAAGCACGTTCAGTCAGAGACCCATAATGCACCACTGAACGACACAGGAAACCCTGTGTGTGAGGACCCCGTGGCCAGATGGCCATATATAGGTAGATACCTGGTAGACAGTATACAGGTAGATACCTGTACAACACGTTCATCTAACACACTGTAAACACTGCAATAGTTACACACTTTTTGGCCAAGCTTACAATAACATGCCAAATTTCACAGGTTAGAGTCAAATGTCAATCATATATACTCCACCTCTGTAATATTGTTGATATTTATAATGGATCTTTTTGTATATGTGTCAGAGCTGTATCTTCTATTTATAAACCTGTTATTTAGTTTAGTCTGCTGCTGTTATTGTCTTGGAGCGACTGTAACATCTGTAATCCTTAATCTTAAAACCCTTTTTAATTCTGTCTTTTGGCCTCAGCGAGTTTTTCTTGTAATTAAATGAATTATTAATTCACTAATTATTTTACTTTTATTTGGTTTTTATTTATATCTTATGCATTTTTTTATTTAGTTCCAATGTACTTTGTGTCAGCTGTGGGTGTTTTAATGTTCTTCATAAATGAAGCTGATGAGGAGGGGCAGAGCTAGCCTAGTAGGTGGGCCCCATGATCGGGGGTTCAAATCCACCAAACAGCTACCCTGAGGTGAGCATGGTCCCGTCTCTGCTCCCCAGGTGCAGCTCACTGAGACTCATGACAACAAGGCAGCACGGTGGTTAGCACTGTGGCCTCACAGCAAGAAGGTCCTGAGTTCAGCCTGGGGTCTTTCTGTGTGGAGTTTGCATGTTCCCCCCGTTTTTGCGTGGGTTCTCCAGCTTCCTCCCACAGTCCACAGACATGTCGTTAGTGGGGATATGTTAATTGGAAACTCTAAATTGCCCATAGGTGTGAATGTGGGAGTGACTGTGAGTGCGACTGGTTGTCTGTCTCTGTGTATTAGCACTGCGACAGACTGGAGACCTGTCCAGGTGTACCCCGCCTCTTGCCCTAAGACAGGTGGGATAGGCTCCAGAGACCCTGAGAAGGATAAATGGCTGTAGATGGATGGATGGGTTTGACAGCACACTGTGACACAGAGCTCTGTGGAATGATACGCCAACCCACTGTGTAACCACAACAGTGTGATAGTGTTTTACATCTCTGCACTACATCACAGGGATGTTTGATGATATTCCACTCAGACATGTGTATCCTTACATCACAGCAGTGGATTAGGATTACTCATTTAATTTCTGGAATGAACTTTGTGCGGTGTTGTGATGTCATGTGTTGTGTTGTGTTGTGATGAGGCTCCAGACAAACTGAGCTGTACGAGGCAAACAACAACAAAATCAACAGTCACTGTTGTGTTGTCCCAAATCTTTTATTGTAGCTCCCAGAACAAAAACGTTACCACTTCAAATCTGCTTGAATCCATCCATCAGTACTTGATGATCATGTAGTCAGCACAGCATCACACCTGTACACTCTATCATAATGTGGGGGTTATGACTCAAAGACAGTCAAACAAGAAGATGGCCAGTTTTGGCCCCTCCAGTCCCCGGCCCAGCCATCATTCATACATGTGTTAAAGTTCACATGTATGTGCAGCTCAACCCTCTGAGACATGAACGCGATATCTGATCACAGCCTGGGGCTGTTGCTCCTGTTTGGGCTTTTACAGGATAGCGTGTGTCCTGGCTGCTCAACAAACAGCTTATGGCTTCGTACAAAGCACCGCAAAGCAGCTTCTGGAAATTACAAGTCTTCTCATCAGTTCTTTTAAAAAATCTATTAAAAATCTAGAAGTTTCTCTCAGTGAAGGTTCTACGTTGTTAAAAAGGTACGGTTCACATTGACTCACAAAGTTTTAGCAAATAGAAAACATCAGTTAGTGTTACAGGAGAAACAAAATAAGACACAACTAGTGCACTCACTGGAATGTGCTGCATCCCTAACAAACAGTATGTGACGACTACAGATGCCAAATATTCCACCAAATGTAGTGTTTCACTCATTCATACAGCATTTTTCATCTTCGAGTGAAGCAAGGTGATTCACGTTTACAGAAGAAACACAGAAAGGATGTTTGGCTCCAGATCTGGCCTTCAAAATAAGATACCGGCGCTCTTATTTTCTTTATGAAACAAGCGACAGGGTGGCGTTTCCCTTACAGAGAGGCTGGATTTCCACAGGAATGGGCCACTGTTATAATCTATAGTGCCAGGCTGGCTGGGGGGGGCAGCGTCCGTGCTGCCCACATTCACATCACAGTTCAACAAGCTGAGGTCACAACTTCAATTCAGTTATCTGACTGTTGTGAACACAGAAGATCCAGCCAGGAGTCTACACACACAGTTTCATGTAAGAGTCAAACAGCCTCACAGAGAAGGATTAGATGTGTCAGCACGTACCTACACATTAATGACAAACACACACACACAGTTCATGTGCTAGCATATGGCTCATCCTGGAGTCGACACTGAGTGGTAAATTCACCTGATGCTAAGGAGGAGGAGGAAGGAGGGCGACACATGTCACACCTTTGCATAGAGTCTCCTCTTTAAAGCGTCTCTACATCGCACAATGAACGTCGCACAATGTTCATTGTGCGATGTAGAGTCAAACAGCTGAGTGGGGATTTGCTTTTGTGGTTCCAACAATTTAAAGTGTGAACCTTCTTAACTTGCAGCTACCGTCGTCCTCCAGTTAAGAAGCTGTAAGATTTTGACCTCTTTTTGCTTAGTTACAAGACTGTGGCTGTGCGGGTGTAACGCACACTCGCACTTCACAGGGACTGGAAATCTGCCCCAAACACACTGAAACACCCCGAAGGAAAACAGGAAAAAGAATGAGCCTCAAAGAAAACACAACAAGGGTAAATGAAGAGTACCACATTAGTAAACCAATTCATCGTCTCACACTAACAGGGACACTTAAAGGGAGGGATGAAAATGGGGGGAGAGGGGCGATTGTTGCCATGACAACTCAATCATTTCTCTGGAGAGGTGCATCATCATTCTGAGATCAGATGGTGCTGATGCAATGTCAGTGGGTCCCTGCTCCATCACAGCGGTGACTGCCATGGCCTACGTTTCTGTGGAAGAGCAGAAAGACGATTGGTGTCGGTGTTCACAGGTGACCAATCCCTGCGCTGGATTCATGTGAAAGCATGAATGACTCTTATGAAAAGTACAATCAAAAACAAAGAGGTTCAACAGGAGAGATCTGTCATCACACATCTGTCTGCTCCAGCAGCTGGCAGCTAATTTGAGCTTCATCACTTTCCCATGCTATCAGGCTGATTGTGACATCACTGGTCTAGTCCAATCATCTTTCTGCCGGCCTTCTCCGGCCAATCAGCCTTTACTCCACGTACATCACCACCTCATCACTCGAACTCCATCCAAGCCTCCATCTTCATCTACACCATCAGCGTCTGGACTCCGGGGGCCGTGCCCTAATCCTTTTCACGCTCCGCTGTGATGGGCCGCTGAAGGCCAACTGTCAAACACCCCAAACTGAATTATGTACATCAATAAATCGTGATTCCTTCCTGATAACGATCTCTGCGTATTGAAATGTGAGTCAGCTCATTTCAGTGCAGCCCTGTAGATTACAGACACGGCTGAATCAGGTGACCATGAAGCATCCCACGCTTAGAAATCACTCTTGCATTTAGTGGTGTTCCTCAGGTAGGTGATGTCAAAGAAAGCATGACTCATCAGACTGGACCAGTGCTAACGCTCACCTGCCCATTGTTTGCACCTTCAGTGATGGACAGGGGCCCACATCAAACTGCGATGCTCTGACATCCTCCTATCAC
This sequence comes from Pelvicachromis taeniatus, assembly GCA_015108175.1. Classification (NCBI taxonomy): domain Eukaryota; kingdom Metazoa; phylum Chordata; class Actinopteri; order Cichliformes; family Cichlidae; genus Pelvicachromis; species Pelvicachromis taeniatus. Next base: position 19,226 of record VURO01019203.1, read on the forward strand.
AACCATCGACAGTGTACGCAGAGCATGACAGTATAACACTAACCCTGCTGGGTGTTTAGACACGCTTACATCATAAAACATGGCCGTCCTCAAAGATGAAGACAGACAAACTGAACAGCTGACTATGAGGCAGTGCCTCCCTACTTATGCTGCATTAAGACAGAATCAGTAGCTTATGGTTAGTAAGCTGCCGGTTGTCGGATTAAAAGAGCACACAGCAGCTGTGTGACCTTTAGCTGTGCTAACAAAGACCGGTTTGTCCGGTTCAAAGTCAGGCAGAGACCAGGACAAAATTACAAGTTTAATTTAGGGAGTCCAGTTCTGCAAATCTTCTAATGGGATTTGTAGAAGCCATGATAACTGGTTACCTGTAGGCTCATCTTTCATCTGTTCCTCCACCTCAGCAAAGTCTGCTGCTGCTGCAAAAAGAGAAACACACCAGCTGAAGTACACGAGAACAACACCACTGATGCACACCCCACTGAAGGCACAGCACATTTCAGCTGTTAGTAACAAAATGCATATACACTCACCACCTTCTGCATGTGCTACTTCTTCTTCTGTCTCTGTGGAAAAATTTAAACATTTTAAACATCATTATTCTCCTGAAAATGGAAATAAGTGTGACTTCACTGTGCTAGTGCTGATGACTGCTCAATAGTCCCACTGAGGAACATTTTCAACCAGCTCCCATAGACAGTTTATTCTGACTGTCAGCACCCAGATCCTTTCACTAATATGTCACGCTGCTGTAAAACTGGCACTTGGTATGTAATACATGCTTCCCTTAGGCAGTATCATTAGAAAGCTTAGCATACATTTTCACTGCTATGCGGATGACATCCAACTTTATCTATCCATGAAGCCAGATAACACACACCAGTTAGTTAAACTGCAGGAATGTCTTCAAGACATAAAGATGTGACCTCTAACTTTCTGCTCCTTAACTCAGATCAAACTGAGGTTATTGTACTTGGCCCTGAAAATCTTAGAAATATGGTATCTAACCAGATTCTTACTCTGGATGGCATTACCTTGGCCTCCAATAACACTGTGAGAAATCGTGGGAGTCATTTTTTACCAGGATATGTCCTTCAATGCACATGTTAAACAAATATGTAGGACTGCATTCTTCCATATCTCTAAAATTAGAAATATCCTGTCTCAGAGTGACGCTGAAAAACTAGTTCATGCATTTATTACTTCTCGGCTGGACTACTGTAATTCATTATTATAAGGATGTCCTAAAAACTCTCTGAAAAGCCTTC